>LKNJ01001570.1:87445-103788 GCA_002120245.1 Maccullochella peelii | reverse complement strand
TAATAGCAAAAGCAATGTGGGAAAAGCAAAAGCAATAATGAAAAGGCAAAAGCAAAAGAGGAATAGCAAAAGCAAAAGGGTAAAACAAAAGAAAAAGGGCAAAAGGAAACATAATTATTTGTCTTTATATTTCCACATTTATTTATTCTTTATTTATTTCTCTTTATATTTCCACATTTATTGTCTTATTCTTTCCCAGATTTATTCTTTTTTGTGGCACTCCTATGATTCCATAAGTCTAGGGCTTGCTCACAACTAGAGATTGAAGAGGTACAAATGCTACGGCAAGGGGTAGCCAGGACAACATTTAGGGGGGAGATATCATTATCTTCCCCACCCGAGGTTTTGGGTACCAAGCCCCAATAAGTCTAGTAGAGGCTTAACATAACAATACACTAGTGTAACAAAATTACAAAAAATGACAAAATTACACTAAGTGACTATGACAATTTATCATAACAAAAAATTAGACTAAGTGACTAGACTAAGGTACCCTCTGAAAGTCTACTAGAAGTGATGCAAATGTAAATCCAACAGGGACAACAGGTTGACAGTGACTGACTTTGAAAGTGTGAATATTGCTTTAGTATTATTTATTAGTATTACGTTAGTATTATACGTCAAATTTTGTGTCTGTGTATATCAAGTGTAGAACAGTTCAAACAGGTAGGGGGGGGGTGGGTATTGTAGTGCTGTAGTTCTGCACTGTGGCCACTGGGGGCCACATAGACGTATATACAGTATGTCTATGATTCTATCTACACTCAGGTCAAGTTACTCCACCTAGTGTCAAGGCAGACACAATACCATACTAACACGTTCGGTGAAAACTTTCAAAATAAAATAAGTAGAAGACACCGGTAATACTAATGTGTAAATGAAGGTGGGCAAAACCTTCACAAAGTATTTATTGCAGAGCTGTTTATTGGGATGCATTGGAATGCATGTTTGGAACCGGTTGATGATACACACTAAAATAGTTCTTACATAAGTATAAATATCCTTAGTGATAGTGATCAGTATAGATATCTGACCACCAAAGATGTGTGTTGAGAAGAACCATCTGTGAGAGAAAGAAATTTGCCACAGAGACGACGCCCAATTAGGGCTACTCCTGTTTATGATTGGACGGATTTGCTGGCTGTAGGCGGGGTTACAACCTGAAATACCACTGTGATTGGCTGGTCACGACGTCTGTCTGCCTGCTGGCAAATTCATTGGTTGTTTGACGAGGGGATTAACGTGAAAACGCTCTGCTTACTATGAACATCAATCGAGAGTACATAGGAGCTCGCACAGATTCGGTCTTTTAATTTATTTATAACATGAAGTTAGATTTTTACTAGTAACTTAACAAATTCTGTCGTTCTTATTTTGACACGTTATTCTAGTCAGAAAAACAAGTTGCGGACAGATCTTGAAGTTTGTTCTACAAGTGTTTTGAATGAGGAAATCGTCTCAGGCTAACGTTATGTAGCAAGCTAATCTCATTTATCCATTCGTAAACTCAGCTATCATTTCACAGACTGTTATAAATCCTAAACTACAGGTAAGTACGTTTAAACAAGTCACAATTTTACCACCAGCACTCATTCACATGTTTTCAGTAACTTTAAGGAAGACTTCACGTAGAGACAACTAACGTCAGCGGATAGTAAATCTGGGTTAGTCTCTTCGCCATGTCAGTGTAGCGAGGAAGAGGGCAATGTCATCTGGTCAGAGTTGTTCATGTTCACCTGATACTCTGCTAATTCGAAATGAATTCATGACTGCCTGCTGGTTTAATCTTTTCCAGGCATGACCGAGTACAAACTTGTGGTGGTCGGGGCAGGAGGTGTGGGGAAGAGCGCTCTCACCATCCAGCTCATCCAGAACCACTTCGTTGATGAATATGATCCAACCATCGAGGTGAGAGATTAACAATTAGACACACTGTCCTGGGTAAAATGTGGTGTGTAATAATATAGCAGAAAATACCTGGTCAGTTTGAGTTATTCTCGACTATGTCATTGTACCCGTCAGTGTGAATCTGGCTTTTAATGTTTAGATTAGATTTTAAACACCTTCTGCAAAGGCATATCTGCCCTGGGAGTGGGCATTAACCAATACACAGGATATGTTGTTACTCTCCCTTATGTCAAAAGTTAAGTTAAGTTAAGAAGTGGTGGAAGAAGTACTCAGATCCGTCCCTTACCTTTACAATATTGAATTAGTAAAGCTTGTGGCAGGAGACAAAGTGTAATAAGTTGTTTAGGTGTCTTATTAAGTTTGGGCTTGGCACTTGTATGTGCATGACACAACAAATAACTAGCTAACTTAAGTAAATGTAGCATTACAAAAAAATGAAAATACTCCATTGCAAGTAAAGTTCTGCATTAAAAACCTAACTTAAATAAAAGTATTAGCAACAAAATGTACTCAAATATTAAACTTGAAAGTATTCATTATGCGGCAGAATGGCCCCTATCACAGTCATATTATCCTATATTACACTATAGGATTGGTCTGGTCGAAGCTAATTTGAACTGCTTCATATTCTGCAACAATGCATCATATTTTATAAACTGATCATGTTTTGTATCTAAGTAGGTTTATAAATCTCAGACGATGTTAAATATGTCAAGGTGTAAGACCGTTAATGGTATCATTTCACAGTTGTTTATAAAAAATTTAAAAATCAGGTTTCTGCAAGTTCATCACAAAACATTCTGCTCAACAAGGTGTTGTTGCTACATGACGCAGCAGTGTGACTTGTCAAAGAATCATTGGAATTAATATGACGCAATACACTGTCGGATTTCTTGCCAGACGTATTGGGTGCTGCTTGCGTGACCGTGCCGATGCTGTGTTTACAGGACTCGTACAGAAAACAGGTGGTGATTGATGGAGAGACCTGTCTGTTGGACATCCTGGACACTGCAGGTCAGGAGGAGTACAGCGCCATGAGGGATCAGTATATGAGGACAGGGGAGGGCTTCCTCTGCGTGTTTGCCATCAACAACATCAAGTCCTTTGAGGACGTTCACCTCTACAGGTACAAGATGCTTCATAGCTTGCAATGTACACACTAGCATAGACTGGTGTCAGTAATAAAACACAGCTGGAGAAAGAGGTTGAAACAGTACTGTGGAAGAAGGACTAATAGTCTATTTCAGTAGTGTGTGTTTAACTTGGCACAGTCAGGAATACAGCTGTGTATAGTGTACTGTTCAGACAGTCCAGCACCACAAAGGCTACTTCCTGTTTAGTAGGAACTGTAAAGCATATCTATGCAGTGTGGTTACAAGTTCTTTGGGCCGTTTGTAAACTAGAATACTGAAGAAAATATTAAGTGTTTCATAGATATCTCCCACGGATTTGTCTTCTTTACGCGTAACAATTAGCCTAACGAGCACTTACAGCAAATGAGTGATTTAATTATTCTGTTTACAAAGTATATGCTCCTCAAAGCTCAGTCCTTCTGCCTGACCTGGCATGTGTCTCTTCCTCAGAGAGCAGATCAACAGGGTGAAGGACAGTGACAGTGTCCCCATGGTGCTGGTGGGTAATAAGAGCGACCTCAATACCCGCACAGTGGAGACGCGGCAGGCGCAGGAGCTAGCACGAAGCTACGGAGTACCGTTTGTCGAGACCTCTGCCAAAACCAGACAGGTATGCAGGAAAGACAGTAACGTGTATTTAGTTTGCATCGATGCATGCATGAGCCTTGTTTGAGTAAATACAACACCTGCAAACCAATATCTGAAATAAAACTTTAAATCACCACAGTACCATATTAAAATTTAATCTTTTTCTGTTTCTGTCTTGCAGGGTGTGGAGGAGGCTTTCTATTCGCTAGTACGGGAGATTAGAAGATATAAAGAGACCAACCGCAGCAACAAGAAGAGCAAGAAGAACACTCAGAGACGTTGCATAATACTATAGCAAACCACACGCGCACACACACCAGCATCCCTTACAGCACTTGTTTCATGCTCTTCCTCACACACTGCACCTCCTCTGTTACGTTGGAGACCTCCAGCACAGCTCTGGACAGGAAAGCAGATGTGACAAAATCCATTTTTACTGCTGTTACAGTTTCCACTTAGAGTATGTCACCACAAGATTTAGCATTTGTTCATCCACTGTGCAGCGTCCATTTAACGCTGTGAATTCAGTTGTTTTTTTTGTTTGTTTTGATGACCAAACAACTAGAAACGTTTTTAGTTGAGGTCAGCATTTGTGCAAACGTAATTTGAGTCTGTGGGGGTTTTTTTTTTTTTTTTAGAATCAACAACTAGAATCTAAATGAGAATTTTTAAAGATCATTCTCTTTTTCTAATTGTAATTTGTCCGGCCAGTGTTTTTACAGGCAGTTCAGCTCCTGTTAACTATTATGGGGTTGAGGGTTCACAGGGATGGTGCGTCACTGCACTTTGCACTGTCACATCAGGTGATGCATTCAGTCCATTATGATTATTTAAGGACACAACACATTGTTTAGAGTGGTGTCCCACAAATAACACGAAAACTGTCATATTGACAAGGATGCTGTGAAAACATTTTGCTCCCAGACAGATGAGCTTTACAAAGTGTAGAATTTAAATTTATCATCTTCCCCTTTTTTTCATAGGTTAGTGCCTCCTCTGGGGCTTGAAACAACAGCAATTTCTGCTTTTTTAAATTTTCTCCCAATGTCCATATGTGTTGAAAATGCTGTATTAGGATAGGATCACCACAGTAACAAAGCCTTAGAATTGTGTTCCAGACTCCGAGGTGCACTTTGATTTCCTGTTATGTGTTTATTGTACAATTTAGGATTAGTTGGTGCCATTTTAAAAGTTTACTCAGGAATATGGTGTTTTATGAGGAACTGAGGAATAACAGACTGAGAGCTGTGTCAAATGATTGGTTGAGATCTGATGCCTGTGCCATCATTTCACGCCAGCATTTACTTGTTGTTTCACGTGTCGGCCCTGCTGTTTGTTCCACACAGTCACACTGTACTCCAAAGTCTACTTTTAATGCAGTTTTTATGTCAGTCCCAGTGCTTGTGGTGGTTGCAGTTGTCCAAGCAGTGTTTATGCTACACCACACTCTAGTAGAGTGTTTAGTATCTGCAAATATCTATGTGGTACTACACACATTTAAACTCAGCAAGAAATCTCCAGAGCCCAGACACAGCGGCAGTCACACTTGATGCTGGATGATAAGGATATTCAATAGGGCATCAATTTTTTATAGCAGTGTTTGTCTTCTTTGATAATTACTGTCACCCTAAATGTAATGGATTGTTAAATTTCTATTTTTGTAGTATTACAAACAGCTTTTCCCAATTGCATTAATAAACTCATATTTACTAAAGTTATATCAACTTGCATCCTGCTAACAGAAGTTAATCCATCCATGAACGATTTCCGCTTTGAGATGGTGTTAAACCAGCAGCTTCCAAATGCCTGTCTCATGATCTGGACTCAATGTTCCATTGTTAAAACATGGAGTAACTCGAAAATGTTAAACTTGATTTGATCCGAACATGTCTCTTACTTACAGCTATGTAAAATCTTTAATGCACTGCGCTGTAACGAACAAGTAAATGTCAGCCTCAGCTTTTACGTCTTTGTTTAGTTTATCCAGGGTGGATCTTTACTGGTAAGGACTTTTTAGGGGTTAAATGTATTTTCAGAAAAACATGTAGGATATGAGAACTTGCCTCAAACACACAAACTAAGAAGAGAATATGGTGTGTTTATGCCAGATCTGATTTGTAACCACTGATAAAAGACCAAGGAGGAAGAACACTGCATCCAGTTTCCCTCAGTTTGTGCAATCAAAAGTTAAAAGGGTTTTTGTTCTGAGGTTCCAAATCAGTAGCGAGTAAGTAGTTATGTATGTGGTTTGAGGTTTGACAGAGACAATTTCGCCGAAGAGGATGGCAAGTTCCTTTTTTCATTTCCGTAAATGTACACACTTTTACTTTGATGTCAAATTAAGATTGGGGAATTTATAACTGAACAGGCTTCACACGCGCAAGACATGTCACACGTGTGTTTACTGTCTGGTGTGTTTAACAGCAGTGTGGTTCAGCATCCTGTATGTCAATTTTGTCACTTCCAATATGATTTTTAGTAATAATCATACATGGCAGCCCAAAAGGAATAGATTGCTTTTTGATTTTATTTTACAAAAAAACTTTTCATTTCATTCATATTAGAAAACATATGCGTTTTTACAAGCACCAAAGAGGCATAGAGAAAAAATACAGTGAGACAATAAAGAGTCCATCTGAAACGAGGCACATAAAGGAATGAGAGTGTGCGTCTCTCACCATCCAAAGCGAGACACCAGCTTGCTCTGGTCATCCAAATCTTTCTGAACCTTCTTCCTCATGTAAAAGATGGGACAATCCCGGCTGCAGAGGAGTCAGGAGGGACAGTGTTACTGGACATACAAAGGACTGCCACAGTGTGCTCAGCCATAATTCTGCATTAAATACACAGTTATAATAAATATAATGTATATGTACCTGGTACAGAGCACATCCTCATGGAGGGAGCCTTGACAACGCTGACACTGAGTCCACAGGCGAGAAAACCGCTCCTCCAGTGTGTTCAGGTGAAAGATCTGTGATTTACAACCTAATGTTAGAAACTCATTACACATAATGATATATGATGAAGAATTAAGCATTTTTGCTTTACTGGAATAGTGAAATCACACTTTAACCAGCACACTAGCCTATAGCAGCCCAGAAGTTAATAATAAAAATTGTGTTTGATATTACCATTTTCATTCTGCTGCGTTTACCTCAATGTACTTAAATACATTTGATATCAAATTACCTTTAATACATTTCCTAAGCTCTTGAGGGGCCACCAGAAGGCAATATGATGATTAACACTAGACAGATATTGCTTAAAAACAAGATATTAAAGCTTTTCTTCAAACAGAGTCAGAGCTGGGAGTCTGGGGCTTTAACCAAATAAACCGAGGCCTGTTACTAAAGAAAACCAACATATTAAAGTATTAAGACATCTTGCATACCTCCTTTTGGTACAGTTCAGACTCCTTCTTCTTACAGAAATCGCACACAGCCGCTGCAATGACACACATGTTAGATGTCACACATATAAAGCACTTTAACATCGCTCCCACCCAAAAAAGTAGGGAAAAAAATCTTAAAATTCTTAGTGCACACACACCGTCCGTCTTGAGCACAGCTTTACAGCCGATACAGGTGCTCCTCTTTTGAGCAAATGCCATGAGGCCCCCGATCTTCGAGGTCAACACAGTCTTACAGCGTGTGTGGTCGCCCTCTGAAAGACACCAGGAAATCAACAGCAACGTTTAGATTTAAATCTTGAGAAAACAACACAAGCCGAGTGTCATTTATTTATTATATCTTTTGGGACACGAGTGTTTACAAGATTCTTTGCTGAACTATGCAGCTTTAACACTTGCTTTGGTTGTAACCTTGGCAGTGTTACATTTCACCTATTAGATTTCTGCACGATACACAGAAAGATACAATGCTGATTATTTTGATGATCAAACTATAAATTGCTAAAGCTGAGATTTAAAATATCAAGAATAACGATAAATGCCTAAAGTGGTATCTTAAAGTTGTATCTTAGCGTCAGCTAATTGCCTAAATTGTAATAAGACTATGATGTTCATAGACTCACTGAGCAGGACACTCTCTGCCTTGCTCTCTCCCAGGATGGGCTCAAATATTCTCAGCAGGGGCTTGGACAGCTGCTGCTCCAGGTAGTATTGTGTGTCGATGGGAATGGTGTTCTCCAGCACATAGATTGGGTCCTAAAGCAACATGTGGAAGAGTCAGGATTATCATCGGGATTAAATATTGTATTATAAGAAAAGTGGGATGTAACAAATGAAACAAATGTGCTTATTTACAGACAATCAAAGACGACACTACAGACCTCTGACTTCATATATGCTGCTACTCCCTTTGCAGCCTTGATGATGACGTAAGGAACACGGTCTCCCAGGTTGGGGGCGCTGCCGGCATCTCTTTTCCTCATTCTGTAAAATATCAATATTAAAAAAGGGTCAGTTCACCCATATCACACACACACAAACATTTTCTCTATTTAAAATAAGCTGTCACTCTGGTTAATCAGACCTCTCAGCCAGCTCCACGTGCGCCTGTTTGCCAGCATACTCCTGGGCTGTGCGCGTCAGCTCCTTGGTGATGACCAGCTGGCTGATGTCGATGCGGTTGCACAGAAGGTCTGAGATCACTTCTTTAGCATGAGCCACAGCACCCTGGGGATCCCTGACGAAACATCACATCAGCTGTGATTACTTTCACAATGAATTAACAGCTTCATAGTGGGGTTCAGGTTCAGGTTCAGGCAAAAAGACAGAAAGTGGGCTCACAATCTGAATATCAAGTTTAGACCTTTTTGGAAACCAAAAATCAGATGAAATACTTGCAGTATCGTGCCGTTTGAAAAGTTAAGAAGTCTGTGATACAATTTCACTTAGATCAATAATGGAGTTCTATTCAGTATGTCCAAATGAAATTGGATACAAAATGAACTGATAATGCATTATGTACAGAATGTGTGTGTGTGTGTGTGTGTGTACCTGTCTATGAGGATTCTCTGCAGACAGGTGTTGATAAGGTTAGCCACCAGAGGGCAGTTGTCTCTGCGAACAGTCTCAATGCCTTTACAGTCCATCTTATCATGTGTGTCTGCACTGGTGGAGAAATAGAGGCCTGCGTAGCGCTTCTTGTTGATCAGCAGGTATGGGTAGTACACCTGCAGAAGTGACAAAAATAAGCTCTCATTAGCTGATAGTACGCTCCAACTCTCCTGTGGTCCCAAACCCTGGCTCGCTGCAATTTGAAACTGCCAACCATTGTTCCTTTACACATTACATGAGGATATCAGTCATGGCGCCTTGAGTTACTCCAGAACTCACGCGCCTCCACCCGCTCTAACCATCCCAATTAAAACAGAGAAACAACTCAATTACAACTTCGACAGATGATGAAATTACTGGGACAGGTGCTTTGATAAACCAAGTGGACAGAAATGGTACCTTCTCAAACTCCAGTTTGATGGGCGGTGTGAAATGGGATGACACCCACTCTGCTGCCTCCTTCCCAATATCCATGGCCTCCCTCACTGTGGCAACTCCAAGCTTAACCATGACGGAGTCTGTGTCCCCATAAATTACCTTCAAAAGATAAAAATAGCATTTAAACAACACGCACAGAAAGGGGGTCCATTGAAAACATCAGGTAGTAGGGACCATACCTTTAGTCAGCTCAAAACTCATTAACAGTATTTCCTGATATAAATAACGCTGATATGTTAACTCAAAAAAAGAGAGTTTGGGTCAGTATCGGTGGGGCACAGCTACATGTATTCCTCACCTTGGCATCACCTTGGTAACCACTGGAAATGGTGTACTTGGACTCCACCAACTGTTTGGTTTGCTCAATCATCTGTCTTCCAAAACCAGTGACGCTCTAGATGAGGGAAAAAAAAAAAGGAAAGATTTAAGTAGGTTTATCACTAAATGATCTGTGGTGTTGGAATAAGCTTTCATTGGCCATCGAGCAAAATCATCATCAGTCACACAAAAATATTTGCCACTGCGCAAGGCATTTTTATCCCAAAATGACTCATGTGGAAGGCAGCAGTTGTCTTCTCGGCTCTCCGTGAAGGCGATATGTAACTAAGTAAGTCAACCTTACACAAAACAGCAAGACACAGCCTGTTGTGGTTCATTTTTACACATACAGTGGGTCTTTGTGTTGAATTCTTTAGATTTCCACCTGTTCTGTGGTTTCTACTTCAACACTAATCTTTGCTCTACATCTCAGTTGTTTGCCGTCTGTGCTCTGACTTCACATCTGTGCAGAACAGTGGGAAGCGTGACGACAAGTCAAGTGGGGACAACTTCATTTAGCTTAAATGAAAAACAGTTGCGTTGGGCCAGAATTGTAAACACTTTATATGTTTAAAAATGGATTTGAAGTATGACAATACAATCATCAAACCTCTGATTCTTCTTTTGGGTGTGTAAGTAGGATTTGTTCAGATTTTCAGAAATATGTAAACATGTACAGTAGTGAGCTTACAACATCACATACTGTGCAATCACTTGTATCAGGTGCAAACAACAACTATAGTTGTCAAGACATTTTCAACACCTAAAAAATCTGCTAAATCTGCAATTTAATTTCAGCTGGACTTTTGGATCCAGAGTAAAATGCTCACCTGTGAGATCTCTAGGCAGGGTAGCTTGCCCACCTGGGCACCTGTGAAGCCATAGACTGAGTTTGCGCTCATTTTGAGGGCCAGCTGTCGGCCATCCAGCACCTGCCTCTTGAAAGGGTCAGTTTCCTTCTTTAGCTCTGTTTTGGCCCTGTGGACAGACAGTGGGACAAGCTGAGAAGGAAGCCACATCTGACTGATTTATTGTCACACCAGAGCACAATCATCTGTTTTATATCATCTGTTGGAACTAAAATATAATCATATCTAAACTGATGTGAATCAGAGGATCAAAACATTAATAGGCTTAGCAAGTTCAATTTGAAGGTACCATGGGACTGAAGCAGCTAACTGTTCAGGTAAATTTGATTTTGGATTTATTTGAACAATTCAAACCTCTTCCTGGCAGACAGCAGGTTCTCCAGGATCTCAGGTAGAAGTCCTTTCCTCACAGAGCTCTTCACAAACATATCACCAGTTGGAGTCTTGATGAAGTCCTCTGGTGAGAGGCTGTAGACACACAACCACTTCAGATATTAGTTCATCATGTTAATAGTAGACATAAACACAAAACACGAAAGTGTTTTACATGTTTAACTGGTCATTAAAAAAGAATGAATCAGTGAAGAATCACAGAATTTAACTAGGTGACGTTGCATGTCATTGTGTCTGTGTTTCAGGTCAAATTTATGTTTGCTGTTTTAAATTTTGTTCAACATTAATTTTCTATATTCTGTTAACAACCAAAATATGTCTGTAGACTGGCTAAACATATATGGCTAGTCACATTCAACTCATAAGACTAACTGCAAGAAAGTGGCATAAATTCGGCAACACATTTCATAAAACATATTTCAGCTGCAAGAAGTGAAAGTTTAGAGAAACTAAAGCTGTTCAGAGCCGTTTAAACTTTCAGAACTCATGAGTTCTTTGAGATTTTTTTCACCTAAAAGTGGGAAATAGCAGACTGACACAAAACAAAAGCTAACTCCTCGTGGATTTTCAAGATAACCACACATAAAAAAAGACCTGCTCACCTCTGTCTCTCCTGTGAGCCTTTCTGCAGCAGTGTGGTGTAGCACAGATTGTGAGCCATCATGATGGACGGATACAAGGAGGAGAAATCCAGGGTGGTAATAGGAACGCTGTAATAGCTACACAGAGAAGGAGGTGGGGATGGAAAGGAATATGAGAAGCTTGCACGTACCAAACCATCAACACAGAGAGCAGAGAGGAGTCATACACTCACACAAACAGCAGATGTACATACCCTTTCTCTGGCTCAATGACAGTCGCTCCAGTGTAGTCTTCTCCTCCTTCTGTCTTTACAACAGGCATGACCAGGTCCTGTTTCATGGCCTAAACATGTACAGACACTTACAGTTTCCATCCTTAAATCCATATGTGCGCATATGTAACTGCCCCATGTGTTTGCCTTTGTTACCTGTCGCAGCAGCTGAGAGACGACTTTGATCTGCTGTCCTCTCGAGAGCAGGTAGGTTAGAGGCACACCTGTCACTCTGGCCATCTCCATGTAGTTAATCACACACATCAGCTTCTGCAGCAAGCGCAGTGGGAGGTAGGTGTCTTTCAGGCAGTAGACAGCCAAACGACGACGTGTCTGTTCATTGCCATTCTGTGATGGAGGAAGAAAGAGGGATGGATAGATGAGGAAAAACAGCAACAACTCAATGTTAGTTTTTTAAGAAACTTACATCTTAATTACAGAACAATTACCCATACAGTTAAATATTATTAATGAAAATGCTCTCTTCCAGATACAACAAGGTTACCGGTTTGTGCTTTACCTGCAGATCAGTGATGATGGAGTGCTGTACATCTTCCTTCTGTTCTTGCAGGAAGTGGAAACTCACTGCGTTCAGTGTGTACGAGCGCAGCTTATAGTCCCTGAGGAGAACCTGAGAGAAACACACCGATCAGACTGTTCTCAGTGTGCAGTGTCTTTTCCTGAAAGCGTTCTTACCTAAGCAATGCACCACATACTAATTGTATAGGAACTTAAACATAGTTATGATGCACATTAGTAAGTTGCTGTTGCTGCAGTTGAAGCTGACCTGCAGCAGATCAAACTGAACCCGGCCCTCCATGTTAATGGACTTGTTCTCTCTGCGGCCCATCTGCTTGCTCTGGAAGTTTAATTCTCGCAAGATTGACTTGCTGCCTCGCACTCGACCGAGGTAGGGAAAGAGATTCACCTGAACACAAAAGAACATGTTTTATTGAGTAAAAAAGGGGAAACAGGAATGTCTTACTCCAAACAGAAATGGGAAATATGAAGTATTTCTACTACAAATATATTTGTCCAAAGGCAGTGCTTAAGTATTTACGTGCATTACTCTTAATCTGGTGATTTTAGGCCTTGGTATTGCATGGGAGAAGCAGACGAATGTGGCTCCAGCTAACCTTTAAAGCAGCTGCCCTGTTGAGCAAGTAGGGAAAGTCAAAGTTTTGGATGTTGTATCCAGTGATGATGTCTGGGTCCACTGTCCTCAAAAACTCCGCCCAGCTCTGCTCACAGAGACGTAAACAGACACACAATAACGTGACAGATGATCAACAAAAGATTAGAAAAGGGAACGAGGACAACATGTCAGAATATTTATGTTTTTCAGTGCCTTGCTGATGCCAGTGTGTATACCTGCAGTAGCTGTTGCTCCTGTGTAAAGCACAATATCTGAGAGCCCACGATGCTGGCACAGGACTGGAGGGTGAACACGGTGCGAATGAAGGGCTCTGTCTCACCCTGCCGCTGCACCATAGACGCTATCTGAATCACAGGGTCTTTGTCTGCTTCTGGGAAGATTCCTGGGAAGAAAAGAGTTAACACCAGAGTCAAACTCTGCATTTGCTTTTCATCAAGTATGATCAGGCCTCGTAGACAAAAAGTATGTTAGGGGGACATAGTTTGCATGCTGTATAACAAGAATGCCAGAGAGAAAGAAAGAAACCCACCTTTTCTTCCTGCACACTCGATGTCAAAGCTGAGGACCCTGAGCGGTGCGATCTTCTGCCAGTCTCCCTCTGCAGGGTGACTTATCAAATCGGTCCATCCCACATCCACCTCATACTGACACAAGGACACCTGAAGGACAAAATAGGGGGAGAGAGTTCATGGACACAAGCCTGACAGAACTATTTTTTTTATGGAGGCACACAGAGGGAAGTGAACCCATGTGGTATCACAGCCATTTGTTTGACTGACAGGCCAGATCGTGTCATGCAACAAATAAGGTGTGAACTAGACCTACCTTGCCTGGGTTCTGAGAATCCGTGTCCCCCATCATGCTCTTCTCTTCACGCACTCTGTACTTGCCTTTCGGAAGTTCAATCCAGCAGCATCCCACCACATCACAGTCCACCATAAACCTGACAACACAGAGAGGCTCATTAAGCTGAAAAAGTCAGCTTTAGAAAGTCATTTATCATCATTTAACATCTTTAGCTCCAACAAGTTCCCCTGACATCTTCATTTGCCAGAGCCACCTTTTCAAGACTAAAATTAGTGAGATTTCAATAGTGCCCCTGAATATGTACATATGGGCAGACAAATAATATATAATAACAACACAATAATAAAAGAACATGGCTACGAAATTACTCAGAGGAAACTGCAAGTCTGTTTAGCCTGACTAAAGTAAGAACACCACAATCATACATCTTATAGCTGAACATATAAACATATACTGTAAATACGAGATGCATCTCACTAAACAATTGTAAAAAGAAGCTTAATTCTTCCATCTGAAGTAATCTGAAGTTATCAAATCACCTTTACCGTTTTTATACAGCACACACACACACACACACACACACACACACACACACACCTTATCTCAAAATCTATGTTGGCCTCATAGGATTGGTAACCCTGTAAGGGGAAAGGTCCAAACTTGAAGCCCTGCTCCAGCAGTCTCTTTGCTGGGGCGATGAGACGAGGCATCGCCATGGTTATCCGCAAAAAATCCAGACTGCGTTTCCCATGGTAACCATACATGCCTGCAGGAAAGAGAAAATGAAAGTCCAACAATGATGATGAAAGCATAGTCACTTAACTTTATCACTCTGCACGTAAATGGACTACTGAATGTGTTTTGTAACTAGGCTCAGCCTTCTCAGTTCACAATAATTTGATCAAAGAACATTTCATTACAATTCTTTTACACACTTATATTCAGAGAACAATAAATACACATGAGCATTTACACATCACTTGTACTCACTCTCTTTGCGGGTGATGTCCACAGCCAACACTGTGACGGAGATGTTGTCCTTATTGGATCGCATGTCCTTCAGGACAGCAGAGTTCAACTCTCTTTTGAATTCACCCAGGTTAGCAGACGTGAACCCTTTTCAAAGGAAGCAGAAAGAGGGAAACATTTTTTTATTTATAAGACTGAATTAAACGATTGTTTCCCCCAAAAACAGAAATTGTTCAGAAAAGCGACATGCTCAGAAGACAGAAATGTGCTCTGCCGAGAGGACGTTTAATAGTAACTGACTAAAAGCTACTGCACTGAGCAAATGTGTCATGTTTATAATCACATACTCTATGTACTGGCAAAATAAGTACTCACCACTTGGTGCAGGAACATAGAAGTAAGGAGCAAAACCATGAATGTGGCAACACACACTGTTGCCACCGTTTGTCACCCCAAACATTCGAATGATCGGGACTTTTCCCTGTAGCTGGCCAGGCATGCCAGCCACCGTTGCCCCTACATAACACAAAAGTGGAAACCAACTTAGATGCCTTGTCTTCTCACATACGGCAACGGCATTTGAACAGACAGATATGTTCTACATTCTTATTTAAATCCAAACAACAAAGAAGGCATGGGGCATTCAGGTCCATACTTCCGAGACTCAAATTGGTGTGAAATTTTTGTGGAAAAAAATGATCTCCATCCTGTTTATACCGTTAACAACAGAAAATATCACAGAATTAAGTTATCTTGTTTCTGGCTTCAACAAAAGTCCTCTTTGATAATTACCTAAATAATAGTCGAGATCAATCTGCTGAAACACCAAAGTGTCAGATGATGGGTCCAGTGAAGTGGCATGAGGCCGCCGCCAACGAGGGTTAAGGTCTGTTGAGAAGAGGTCACCTGACGAAACAAGGAGGTAAGACATAAATAAAACCAAAGTGCATTATAGATTATGTCAAAGGGTATAGCTAAGAACTGCTTAAGACAGAAGTTGAACAACACAGTAAGAGTAATTTCCTGGAAATGATGATTAACTAGCCAATTATTGTTAGCACACAGTTGCATTATTCACAATGCAAAGCTATCCATCCGTCCATTAATTAGCTATACCCACTCACCCTTGAGGGTCGCAGGGGAACTGGAGCCAAAGCCAAGCATGCTTTATTTAGTCAAGGCATAGCTGGATTAACCAATTTAACACTCCAGATGAGCTACCATCCATAAAAATGACTCACCTTAAAATGAAAAAAATCACGCTGTAAAATAAACATGATTATTATTCTCAGAGCTCTGCAGAATAAATAGTGTGTGTAGCTGTGCTTGTTTAAGAAAAGTATTAGCATCAGCATGCGACATACAAACTATACATAGGTTGGGTGCTATGTGACTATACCGCTTTAGTACAAGTGGTTATCGAGTTATGGAGATGGTGTATTACTTAAAACTCAACTGTAATCCATTGACATGTTTGAAACAGGTCTGCAGGTCATTTATATAACGCAGTAATCTCTTCATATAAGTAAACCATTTTACTTATGCCACCTATGATTGTGTGCTTTTCTGTGCAACACTCACCTACGGGAATAACATCATGGCCTGCCTCCCCCTCCATCTCCTCTGCCTCCATCTCTGCTTCTTCAAACATGGACAATTCCTCTTCAAACTGCGACGGACTGTCCTCCCATTCACCAGCCGTTTTACCCCGTTTGGCCTGGGACGCACCACCAATAAAAGGGCCACCATTGCGTCTTTTAAAATCCATGCCTGCAAGAAACAGTAGAGGCAGAAGGCACGTTAGGAAAGATGATTAGAGAGAATGATAGTAGTATATATAATTAGAGAGAATGACAGTAGTGTATGTATATGTATATATATATATATA
>LKNJ01001570.1:0-86724 GCA_002120245.1 Maccullochella peelii | reverse complement strand
TTTAAAAACAGACAACAAAGACATTACTGTACATATGAAGGGTTAGACAGAACAAAAAAGACACAATTATTTGACTATGCTTGTGTTTATTTTCCTTGTACTGTCCAAGTATATTTGGCATGTAGTGCATATGCTTAGAAACTATGCAGGCTATGGGGGCTCAGTGAGAATAATAGGTGAAACAAGTACACTGCTGTCAGTAAAAAAAAAAAGAAATGTTGTACTATACAATATCACAAGCACAGGGTGTTTTTAGTGGATGGGATGAAGTGCAATAACAAGACAAAGGCCTAAATAAGCAGCATAAGAGGGGAACAAGTATCTTGGACACAGGGCAATGATACTTAATACATTTTTACATTAAATTATGCTTTGTTGTTAATGTCATAAACGGGGGACGGGGGGCGATATCTTGTAAACTGGATGTCATGTGGTTGGTAATAAGCACCAACAAATGAGAGACAACCCTCCATACTGCGCATAATGTAGCCCATTATACATGTACCTAGGCTAACATGGCTGTTGCTGTGCACCTCCTAACTTCACACAACACATTATACAGTTAGCATCACAAGTAGGTGGCTACGTGGTGTCTTTCAAAGCATCTAAATGCAATTTCAGTTAAGTGCACTCATGTTGATCACTTATCCACGTACTACCCACTTTCACATTCAACATTTCTCTGCAAGACATAATATATATTGACCTTAGTATTCCAGCGGATAAGTTTATGTCGAGTTATTTTTGTTCCAACTAGGGCAGCTGCTTTCTTTTGTAACGAGCTAAAACAGCAAGCTAGCAAGCACGAGCATAAACACAGTCATAAAAACAGTCTCGCGCGAAAGCTGATCTTACCAAACCGTAGGACTGATCTCACTGTGAAACTGGCCGGTGCGTTTCTAACGAAGTTATAAATACCTATCAACGGTACTTCTTGACAACAGTCCCCGGGTGACAACAGCTCCCGCCACTCTTCTTCAATTTGTGAACTTTCACCGACCAAAGCGCGGAAATTTTCCTTTTTATTTCTAGGACCGATAGCAAAGGAATGGACAATGACGACACTGATAAGGCGGGAACTCAGTGGTAAATGAGAAGGAAGTGAACGCGGCTTGACAATACCCAGTAGCTGAAAAAGACCGTGTGCTCCCGGCAAAATGACGTCAGAATGTACGCAGCAGAGAGGGAGGGAAAAAGAGGCTCAACAGTTAAGGGGAAAAAACTTTCAATTTTATTTTGTTTTTATATTACCTATATCTAAAAATAACAATTCGCCCAAACTAAACCCTTTTTATGGGGGTTTATTCTATTTAAGGCGTGGAATTATACACAACACACACAAGAAGGAGGAAAACATTTTAACACGTAACAAACAAATTATGTTTTAAGTCTGCCTTTAATACCCCCTTATTATTATTTTGAGTTGTTTTATTGTTCACAGTAAGATGTTTTGACAGTGTGATAAGTGCCGTACTTGTAATGTAAATGTGTTAAATTTTGAAATGTATCTCTGGAACATTTTCTTTGTCCCGCTTGAATAAATTCTGTATGAGATTATATCATTATGATATAAGTAAGGTTTGGGATTTTAATAATGATGCAGTAAGTATGAGGAAGGCAACACTGTTTCATTTTGCACAGATATGACTGCAGCCTTCTAATAGGTTTGCATTGGGTAATGATGAACTCAGTTTGTAACCTTATGGGCTGAAGGTATAGACAGTATAGACACACAATTACAAATGGGTGCATTCTAAAAATACTAAAAATGGGATTACTAGTTTCTAGGTCCTCAAATATCTTTTCTAGTCTTACATGATAATAAATTGAATATCTTTGGGTTTTGGTTTTTGGTCGGATAAATTAGATAATAAATAAGACATCTGATGACATGACTTTGGGCTGTAAGAAATTTTCATTATGTTTTATTTTATTGACCAAACAATTAATCAAGTAATCAAGTAAATAATTAGCAGATCAAGGAAATCAGTCTTGCCTGGTGCAGAGCTGGTAAGAGGAACTTTTAAAGCCAACCTAACCTATGATCTAATGTCATGGTTATTCACTTTAAACTCAACTAAAGATAGTAAATGCCAGAAACGTGGACAGCAAGGCTTTATAAATATGCTGATGTCTTCTAGATGTCAGTGACGATGACCATCCAGTCTTTTCATAAAAATCAGTGCACTCAATGATGTGTGTCTGTACTTATCCCTGAAAGTTGTTGGTGCTTTCTGTCACCCTCTCCAGACACATATTAACACACACAGTCAGAAGTCAGAGGTCAAGCCAACACAGAGCAACACATATGAAGTTGGAAAGAGGATAGTGACAGCTCAGTGACATTCAGCAGTGCAGATCTATAGGCTACTGGAATCAGGGGCCTTAGATACTGAATGTGACCACAGGGCCACTCACTTAGGCTATTTTCAGCAGCTTTACTAATATAGACCCTGTCCGTTTGGCCCATATGGTCAGGCCTATCAAGGGTGGGCAGTGGTGGCGCTAGACAGATAGTAACTAGTGGAAAACTGCTATAAGGGTTACTGTAGGATGGATCACAGAGATATGTAGAGGGGTTGGGTGTCTTAATGTCACTGGTCACGTTGTGTTCTCAAAACTATGCTCTCCGTGACCCTTAGATGACATTATATATCTCCCCACTTCATTGGGCGTTGGAAGTTGCCCGGTTGCCCATGACTTCCCTCTTTTGTGTGGATGAAGCGATAATTCACCAACCACCGCAACTGCCTTTAACTTCTACTCAGCCAATTGCGTCTCTCAGTTGAGGAAAACGCCCAGTTCTCGGCACGTTGTGTACAGAGGCGGAGACAAAGACGAGACTGAGGCCAATGGGAGTGAAGCTCTTCAATAATGTGACAGCAGACACCCAATTCATCAACCTTCTCCCTGCGTCGCAGGCTATGTGCGGCCTGTCCCTCAACATGACAGTGAACGCACCAAACCAATGTGAACCGCTGGCATTTAACTGAAGCCCCCGCCCCCCTTTTCGTTACTCCGCTGGTTTCCTTTTTTGTGGACCGAGCGCGACCGCTACCAATGTGTATTTCATCTTCGTGAAGTTAGGACAAACCCGAAGGGTGAGTAGACATCTGCATTTTATTTTCCACAATGACAACAGTTGAATACTACTTCCTCAACGGGCGCGTGCGCGCAACAGGACGCTGTGTCCTTTGCGCGTTTCTGCAGCTGGGTTTCAGTATGTGCCTGATGCCACGTTCACAACTCATGACAAAACACAGACGATATATACAGCAGCATGCATATTCAGCCGGGAGGTCTGCTGTCGGTTTTATGGTGCTGTTCTCGACGAGCAGCCACTGCCCGAGGTGGGTTTGCAGTGCGCCCTCCATAGCACGATTTGGGACAGGCGAGGGGGGCTTGTCCTCTCCCAGACCTGTAGGCCCACAGGACATTACATATCAAAATATTCTTACAACGGCATGACAAGGGCAAGATGGTGATCATTGTGACTGCATGTTCATGTGAGTGTCAGTAGCCTAATCCATAATAAAGTGGTGTCCCAAGCAGGTGAGGGTTCCCACAGAGAGCCCGAGGGAATCCCAGGGGGTCCCCGAAGAAATGAGCAGCAGTTCAATTTCAGCATAGTGGTACTCTCTAAGTCTGTGTAAGGATGGTGGTTTGTTTCTCCTTCCATATCATATCAAACTTTTAAACTCTTCTCAGATGCTGTTCCAAAAGAGACTGTTTTAAAGTCCACCTTCACTCAAAAGTTGTGTTTTTGGTTATCGTTACTTCTCTTGGATATCTGCAGCTTCACTGTGCAGAATAATATATGTGCAGTGTTTGACACTAGACGGCTGTTTTCAGATTCATTTTGCTGAAGGGGGAAAGTGTCTCTGTGTTTGGGCTACCTTAAATCTGAAGAGGTACATATGGGCTTGCAGTTGTGACATCATGACTGTTGGAAAGCCAATCACTGTTCAATATGCAACTTACACAAGTGTTATGTGGAAAGTTGAAGCCTCCAGCGCACATACACTGGGAATAGACTTTTCAGTGAAGTGGGAGACATCTTGTGTTCAGTTAATCTTTTAAAATGAAAAATATTTGCATATTCATACGTTCTAGATTTTTCCATGAGAAAGAAGGAGTAGATGTAATTTTAAGGATTTTTAATGAGGTAACTTATTTTGTAGAAAAACCAAATCAGACACAAAATAATAATAATTCCAAGCAGAGAATTTTTCCATTTCTTTAAATATGTCTGGAGGGGATCTTGCACTTCTGTTTAAAGTGGTCTGATGTGAATATCTGAGGTACATGCAAATGAAGGAAAGTTTATTTAAGAACATGTTTACAGTGCTCCTTAATCAGGTCAATGCTGTAGTTTATCAGGGCCTTTATCTGGCTTGGACAGTGATGGACTTTCACTAAACTCAGGTCTTTATCTTATGTGTCCCTTTTGTCCACTGCTATGTGTACAGTCACTTTGGAATTTGAGATCAGCTCATCGGTAGTATACACACACATTGGATTTCTGGTGAGCAGTGTAAATGACATCAATGTTGCGGACAAGATTGTTGTACAGGTGGAAGAGCGCTTCCACTCTATGTGTAACACACTGTGGTTGGTTGAAGTTTCTCACATGTCTTAACGATTACAACATTTCATAGGAGCATGTCAATAAGTGCCTCAGTGTGAACGACTGGATCAAGTTTATACCTGATCCGTGTCCTTATCTGTGCCTTCCTCCACCTCTGCATCCTTTCTCACACCACTCCCCCATTTGTTCAGGAGGTTGCACCATTTCTGCAAGCAGGAACTGAACACAAAGTTGTATTTTCAGTGCATCTTATACTCAGTCAACAGGAATGCACTCCTGTCTTAATTATGCTTTCCAAATGTCTCTACTGCTGATGGGAAGATAGATGTTTAAACTTGTCGCAGCAGGATGCATTGACAGGAGTTATGGCCTTTTTATAGTGCATGTCCGGTGAGTAACCCAGTTAAGATTAAAATCTCACAGATCAAACTTGTAGTTTTTGTATATGAACAGACATGTAGTATGATATGCATGACTGTACGTGTGTGGGTTATGTAGTTACAAGTAGTAGTAGTAGTAGTAGTAGTAGTAGTAACCAGAAGAAGCCCTTTGACCATCTCAGCTTATAAGCAGAGCAAATACTGTAGATACACAATCGCGCACGCACATTCATACATACATACATAATATACATACATAGGCTCCCTATTACTCAATGTACCACTTCAGTCTTGTGTGTTTGACCAGGGTTTCCTATAGAACAGCCAAAGGTCAAGCCAGAAAAAATGTTTGACTAAAAGTTCGATCATCAGAGGACAGAGGATTGTTAAAATTGTAAAAGAATTACGAAAGCTTGCGTTTACGTAACACTATTATAATGTAATAGTGGTATGTGTGATTCATTGATGACATACTGGTTTCTTGCAGGTTTGTGAGGAAATGTTGGTCAAGAGAGAGTTACACTGTCTAACAAATGTGTCATTTCCACTTGAGGTTTACCCAATACTGTTATCCAGAGAAACTTATATTTATTAATTAAAAAAAATAAAATCCTTCAGTTTCTGTCATCACATGCAATTGGTTTAAAGTCAGAGCATCCCAATAGCAAATGTAATGAATGTTTTTGTATCCTAAGGTTGATGTTATATGATGGAATTCCTTTGGAATGAAATAAAAAGAAAGAGCAGGTTTCAAAGCAAAACGCTTTGTTTCTGAGTGTGAATTGCTCACACATCAAGATACTTTTTGGAAATAAGTTCAATAAGTGATAATTGTGTACTGTGAGTACACAGTTGTGAGGCGCTCCCATCTCATCTGAGTGTGTCCTCTGTTTACCCAGCATGCCGCTGGCTCGCAGCCTGTCTGTCACGTCCCTGTCAGGACTGGAGGAGTGGGACGAGGAGTTTGATTTGGAGGATGCTGTTCTTTTTGAAATTGCGTGGGAGGTTGCTAACAAAGGCAAGTATTCCTGTGTGTGTGTGCACGTGTTTGGTCCTTGCTTTTTTTAAGTTTGTCAAAATAAATGATTTACATTTACTAAATGAAGATACATTATGAAATGTAGTCTTCATGTCTAATCTTGTTCATTTACACAGATTATTCTCTTCAGGGAAATTCAAGTCGTTGCCTCATTTCTATCAAGTTCAATCACACTATGTCTTTGTCTCAACTTTGTGTGCGTACGTGTGGCATGTTTGCTGCATGTGTGAAGTTGGAGGCATCTACACCGTCATCCAGACCAAAGCCCGTCTGACCTCAGAGGAATGGGGGGAGAACTATTTCCTGGTGGGTCCCTACGTAGAGAGCAACGTGCGCACTCAGGTGGAGCTGATCGAGCCCACCAACCCCGTGCTGAAGAGAACCATTGACAAGATGAACTCCAGTGGGTGTAAGGTACTACCACACGTACACAGTAAACACACACGCCTCTGAGTTAAATTTGTATGCTCCACTCAAGGAAAGTCATTCTTACTATACATAGTTGGAATGATTATAGAGTGAGAGTTGTGAATACGTGTGGTGAATGTGCACTACAACCCAGTTAGACATCATCCTTAGCCCCTCTTTCATATTCGACCCACTCGCACTCTGCTCAGCCTTCAGTCCCCAACCACGTCTTTAAACCCTGTGACATTTCCTCGCAAAGGTTAGAGGATGTATCAATGTCTCTGTGTCTCTCTTAAAAACACACTCCAGAAATAGATGACTGTCAGTGTGTGTGTGATACTTTTAAAGCTTTGTGCTGTGTCACTCTGGGAGTGATGTGGAATGATTGGTCAAGGCTAGGAGTGGTAGCAGTACTATTTTAAAGGGATAGTGCAGCCTTTTCAACGAAACCTATCTGGTTTACCTTGAATCATGCAACCTTTAAGCTCACAACAGACCAGCACCAGAGGAGTAGATAGTTGGGCTGAAAAGATGCTTTATTTAAAAGATATTTAAGCCGTGTATTAGTACAATAAACTAAGTCCCATATTCCAGTTTAGTCGTACTTATACTAATACTTTTATTTCTAATACTTTTTATAGTTCTAATACTTTTATTGTGATTCTGTGTCAGCAAGACAAACTTCATCAAGGTTAATCTTGGATTGTGTGGTTGGAACATGTTTTTTTTTTTTAGTGGGTTGTGTGCCTTACAAATAAAGTACTCAAAACAACAAAAAGACTAACCCATTTATCTACATATAAAAACATGGTAAAAGTAAATAGCTGATTAATGCATGTAACAAAAAAATAGGAGATGCTGTTGCAGCTGCAACTCTTTGAGTGGTTTATACTATTTCTGTTGTAAAATGATGATTCATATAGTGATTAACCACAAATCATTTAACCTATCTCAATAAATAGAATTAAAGTAATAATTGTAAAGAGGAAAAAAATATTCCCCCGTCCATGGGTGGTGTGCGGCATAAAGAATTAAAGTAATTTTGTCCCCATTTCCCCCCAGGTCTACTTTGGGAGGTGGCTTATCGAGGGCAGTCCATATGTTGTTCTGATAGATGTCGCGTTCACTGCCTGGTCTCTGGACAGCTGGAAGAGTGAGTTGTGGGAACTTTGTGACATTGGCGTGCCGTGGTTCGACCGCGAGGCCAACGATGCCGTGCTGTTTGGCTTCCTGACGGCCTGGCTTCTGGGAGAGGTCAGCAGCTCACACTAAGAACTGACAAGTGAAAGAATTTCTATAAAAATTAAATGTAAAATGTTTTAGCTGTGTTGTGTCAAAAGGAGAGGTTGAATACTGCGTGATTATGTGCAGAAGGAAGACGGATTATCTGTAGGTCATTGAAAAGGCCTTATAATAGATATCCAAATAATCTGAAGGCTTGAAATGTCAAATCCCTTTAAGATGTATGAAAAATAAGTTGTGTTTAAATGCATGTTGGTGTGTATGTGTGTAGTCTATGTTGACCCTGTTTTCTCCCACATCGCAGTACGCAGCCCAATGTGAGGAGCCTCCACACATCGTGGCCCATTTCCATGAGTGGTTGGCCGGTCTGGGCCTGGTGTTGTGTAGACATAGACAGCTGCCCGTCGCGACCATCTTCACCACTCACGCCACGCTGCTGGGACGATACCTGTGTGCTGGGAACGTGGACTTCTATAACAAGCTTGCTGATGTATGTGTGTACCTGTGTACATTTTACTATACAGGAATAGATCTATCCATCCATCCATAGGCCATTTAACAGTCAAGTTGACTTTGATTATTCTGTGGGTAAATTAAAAATAAATACATACAATCACAAACGGACAGATGAGTTTTGTTATTAAAAATGCAATGGATTAGGTATTCAACAAGCAATTTACTTCCTCTCTCTCTCTCTCTCTCTCTCTCTCTCGTTTGTGTCTCATTCAGTTCAACGTGGATAAGGAAGCAGGCGATAGACAGATCTACCACCGCTACTGTTTGGAGCGGGCGGCTGCTCACTGTGCCCATGTCTTCACCACTGTGTCACAGATCACAGCCATTGAGGCAGAGCACCTGCTCAAGAGGAAACCAGGTGTGTGGAGGTGAATTGATGTGTGAAATTCAGAAACGTCCTTGATGGTTCACTCTATTCTCACTTGTCACTGGCCGGGCAAGCAGGTCTTACTGTACAGGGATATAATGTAATTCTCACTGCTTTCTTGCTGAATGTTTCAATGTAGCATCATTTTAAATAACAAAGTTAGATACCCAGCTGCTTAACTGATCTCTCTGCTTTTGTTTTTGCATTTAATCTCTCCCATCACAAACAGATGTTGTCACTCCCAATGGACTCAACGTGAAGAAGTTCTCAGCCGTGCACGAGTTTCAAAACCTCCACGCTCAGAGCAAGAACCGGATTCAGGAGTTTGTCAGGGGGCACTTTTACGGGTCAGAGACCCCACAACACACATCACAGTCAAAACTTAAGAACTGAAATTGAAATAAGAGTTTTACTGGTAGTTACATGCTTTTCATCAAATTAATTCTGTCTGATATGAAAGAGACAAATCAAATTCTGAAGCATATAGTTAGTTATAGTTACTTATTATGCTAGTATAGTGAACTATGATGCTGATAACAGAATGTGTACATTGTAAGCGCTACACCCATCCAGGTCTTGTGACAGATTTTGGTTTGTGTTTGGTTTGACCATCAGGCACCTTGACTTCAACCTGGACAAGTGTTTGTTCCTCTTCATTGCTGGAAGGTATGAGTTCTCCAACAAAGGAGCTGACCTCTTCTTGGAAGCTTTAGCCAGACTCAATTATCTACTGAGAGTAAGTGTGTGTTGGTGTAGTTGTGTCAACAGATGTATGCGTGTATTCAAGTGTTTATGTGTGTGTGAGAATCCTAGGTGTAAAAATGTTTCTGTATGGTCTGCCTGTTGCAGGTCAATCACAGTGACGTGACCATCATTGCATTCTTCATCATGCCAGCTCGCACAAACAACTTCAATGTGGAGACCTTGAAGGGCCAAGCAGTCAGGAAACAGCTCTGGTGAGGTTTCTTCGAATGCTGAACATCGAGATGAAGTTTCTAACTAAAAGTGCACAGCTAAAGTGCTACACTCATCTAAACCAAGACGCATCTTGATTTGTCTTCACCATCAGGCACCTTGGCTTTAACTTGGAGAAGTGTCTGTAGTTGTCTTAATATACTTGTATTCTCTTTTATTTTTTTACCCTGACAGGGATACTGCTCAGACTGTGAAGGAACGCTTTGGAAAGAAACTATATGAGTCACTTCTAGTGTAAGTTGAAGATGAAGAAATGACCTGTCTTATCACACCATCAAAAGTATTCATAAAAAGTATGAAGAGAGTAAGAGACAACCCACTTAATAAAAAAAAGTCTGTCAATAAACAAAATCCAAAAGTTTCCCTTCAGACATGGATACTCTTTGTCGAGTTTTTTCATGCTAATAAATATTCTATTGTAGTTTGGTTTTCCCAGTCACTTAAAAAAAACAAAGACACATCTTACAAATGAGGTCCCAGCTGATCAAGCTTATTATTTTACAAGTTTCCTTTTAAGTCTAAAACAAGCTTGTTTTCATTAGTGGGCAGCTGCCAGATGTGTCGAAGATGCTGGACAAAGAGGATTTCACCATAATGAAGCGTGCCATCTTTGCGACTCAGAGACAATGCCAGCCTCCAGTCTGCACCCATAACATGCTGGAGGACAGCAGCGACCCCATCCTTAACTGTGTCCGCCGTATCGGCCTTTTCAACAGCTCTGCTGACCGTGTCAAGGTATGTCAGTTATCAGTCGTCCATAAACGGCCTAAGCCACAAAAAATCATCTCCCTGGCAGCCCTGAAGATTTCGTCTCACCTTTGTATGTAACTGTAAATAATAATGCTTTGAATGTGTAGGTGAGCAGAAACTGGGCCAGCTGGTACATCACTACCCCATTCAGGAGCATGTATCCTCTGATACTGAATGACTTCTCTTCTTCTTTAGATTATCTTCCACCCAGAGTTCCTTTCGTCCACCTCTCCTCTACTTCCAATGGATTATGAGGAGTTTGTAAGAGGCTGCCACCTCGGCGTCTTCCCCTCTTACTATGAGCCTTGGGGCTACACACCAGGTATGACTCATGCTGACAAGGTTTGTTTATGTTTATAGGCATGTTGTATAATGTTAAAGTGTTAATCGGGCCTTACCGTTTCTGTCACCGTCAGCTGAGTGCACAGTCATGGGAATTCCATCAATCTCAACCAACCTGTCAGGCTTCGGCTGTTTCATGGAGGAGCACATAGCAGACCCCTCAGCATATGGTGCGTTTCTCATACTTAATCTGTAAAATTCTCTGAGGTTCTCAAAGTTTGTCTTTAAATAGATACGCAGAGATAACTGATGCTTTTCTTTCACATCACGCTGTTTCTTTTTGCAGGTATTTACATCCTGGACCGGCGGTTTCGGGGGGTCGACGAGTCGTGTAACCAGCTCACTTCCTTCCTGTTTCAGTTCTGCAAGCAGAGCCGGCGCCAGCGGATCATCCAGAGGAACCGGACTGAGCGTCTGAGTGAACTCTTGGACTGGAGATACCTCGGCAGGGTGAGATTCCAAATCCCAACGACCGGAAGGAATTTTGTTCATGTGTCAACTTCAAGATGAACTAATGTTGTTTTTTTCTTGTTTTCTGCACTAGTATTATATATCTGCCCGTCATATGGCCTTGGCTAAAGCCTTCCCTGACACCTACATGTATGAACTTCATGAGCCCACCTCAGTAAGTCAACTTGTGTGTCTTTGGATAGGAGATGCTGAGCTTTCACCTGCTTGAATTGTTATTTAGTGTTATTTATTGCATTCATGGAAATGAAATCTTTACACCTCCACCCACTGATTGAGATTCTGATGCCTTTTGTTTCTCATCCTCAGACCTCAGGCTTCCGTTACCCACGACCAGCCTCTGTGCCACCGTCTCCAGCGCTGTCCCGCCACTCCTCCCCCCACCACAGTGAGGCTGAGGACAACGATGAAGACGAACGCTACGATGAGGATCTGGAGGCAGAAAAGGACCGGGTGAACATCCGCCAGCCCTACACCCTGCCATTCAAAAACAAGTCTTCTGCTGTCCAGGGGGCCAATGGAAACGGCGACGGTGTCGCAAGCGAGAAAAACTGAGACACGCATACACACATAAATACATCCAGTACATGCTAAACCTCACTGGTGAAACTTTCTGTGGAAATCGTTAAAAGTCATCCATGTACTCACAAACTTTATAAATGAGTGCAGTTGTGTGAATGCGAGTGATAAATTTAATATTGGCTTGTTGTGAAAAGTTGCATCACTGTGTCTTCCCAACCTGTGCGTACCTCAAAATTTAAAAAAAAATATATCACGTCACTGTCAGTTTGATATGTTTTGGTATTATTTCAGTTACGCCAGCAGAGCAAATAGTTTGATTTGTGGCGTAAATGCAGCAGCTAGAAAGGGCTAAACGTCAGCTCAACGTGGAAGACAAATCAGGATTGCTGGATTTTGTAGTGTACTAACACTGGATAACATGGGTGTAAAGCATTGAAAAAATAACAGAGGATTATTATGAGTCTGGAGGGGTTTCATACTTGATTCAAAGGTGGGTGAGAGCAGGGAAAACAACATAACCCTCCTTTTTACCAGCTTGTCATCTTTACATATTCAAAGCCTGATTGAAAAAAACACCCATGTAAAGACAGTGTCAGTTGCTGTGAGTAGAACCTTTTCTTTTTACTTGTGTTTGGCTTACAAGTGTGGTGATGATACAGTGCTTCAAACGCAACTCTCCACCTTGTAGCATCTTCTTCTTTCTTTGAAATGCCTTGTTTACTACAAAACTTCCCAGGATGGAAATTAAATGTAGAACACACACACACATGCGCAACAACAAATAGCACGAGAAAACAAAAAGCTGTTAGTTATTTTATTTTGAGAATAGTTTTGCTTGTTTGTGTTTTCATTTTCTTCCTGCGCCTTATATCACAGCCTTTCAGTGACGATCACCCATGAACAACCTCACGCTCCTTTTTATCTGTCTGTGTGTGTGCTTGTGTGGAGATAGTTATTCTGGGATTCCCTGTTTCAGTAAGTATTTATTTGTGAAAGGGGTAGCGGTGAGACAGATAAGAGGGGATAAAAGGGACTGTGTCCTGAGATTGCAACCATATTTTCAGGTGAAGGACATAAGAGAAAGGGCTGGAAAAAGAGCTAGAGTACATCTTGACTATTTGTCTGTTATGGAAGACGAGCAGGCATATACTCACACTCCCTGTAAGAGTTTTATCATTTGTTACAATCTTGCACCAGATGAACTTATAATAAAGTTTAAATATATACTGTATATACCTATTAGTGTTTTTACAAATGATAACTCTTCTTTATTTGTATGTATGCAGTTTATTGGAACACAAATCTCCAAGAGTCTCTGGGTTTTCAAGTTCTCAGTAACATACTGATCCAGTGACACCATCCACACAACTTATCCACTATAAACCGTCTGATTTATCAGGAACTTCACAGTGGATCTTCTTGCTGTGTTGGAGTTAATCCCGCAGAGTTCTCGACTGCTTCAGCATAAGTAAACTCGGCCCCCATGACCTTTGCAAACTGCAAGAAAAAAAAAAGGATTAAAACAATTCACAGCAATTCACTTATTTACAAAATAAACAACCTTTTTCTAATTCTGACCTAAACAGTATTATATGACAAATTAATTAAATCATTGTTTCCAATAGACTTTCCAGTAGATAGTGGTGGAAAGTAACTAAGTACATTTACTCAAGCAATGTGCTTAGCTAAAGTTTGTAGTAATTGTACTTTAATTATAGTATTTTCTTTTTATGCAGCTTTATAGTTCTATTTCACTACATTTCAGAGGGAAATATTGTACTTTTTAAAAGTACGTTTTTAGTAGAGAGATGACAGGAAATAAGGAAGAGAGAATACAAAAACGGCCAGACTCAAACTGGGGACGTTGCAGTTCATGGTCAGGGGCACCTTGAAATATTGTTCTTTTTACTCCACTAAATTTATACAGCTGCAGTTACTAGTACCTTTCAAATTAAGATTTTACATAAAAAAGACGTGATGTGCTTATAATTCAGTTTTATTTATATAGCGCCAAATCATAACAAAGTTATCTCAGGGCACTTTTTCATATAGAGCAGGTCTAGACTGACTCTTTATTTTTACAGAGGCCAATTCCCACCATGAGCAAGCACTAGGTGACAGTGGCAAAGAAAAAACTCCCTTTTAACAGGAAGAAACTCGAGCAGAACCAGGCTCTGGGTGGGTGGTCATCTGTCTCGACCGGTTGGGTTGAGAGAGAGAGATAGTAATTAAAGATTAAACCTTTACAGAAAAAGTGTCTTGTTGAGGCCCCTAGTCATATTTCTATGAGTGTCTATGAGTTGTTAGAAGTTCCAACCAATAATAATTTCCCCTCAAAACTTCTTAGATGATTTCATTTGAATTACTGCTTGCAGCCCAAAGAGGTAAAATCATCCACTATTTCACAAAGAAAGCAAAGATTAGAGAAAGAGCCATACAAATGTTTGTAGAAGAACTTTGTTTTATCTTCTGTTCAACCCCATTAAACATCTCACAGACCCCTCAGATTTTTCTTGTGACCCTTTTGTCACAGGTTGTCAAGGTTGGGATCCCCTGGACTAAACTACCTACTGGATATAAAGTGAGTATTTCTTCCACCAGTGCCAACAGATAGCTAGCAGGACCCATCAGGATCTTTGAGGAAGTGTTTGGGAACCTTGCAGGACTCACCAAGTAAACTATTCCAGAAGGAGTTGTATGTTGCACTGCCAGTTACAGCTCCGAGTCTGGCTGGATTCCTCCTCACTGTGTGTACTGAGAAACCAACAGGCCCAGTCACCTCCACCTCCACCACATGATAGTCACTTAACCTGGGGCATGAAGAGGTATGAAAAATGTTATTCAAGCAGATATGAAAGGCTGCATCAGGTAAATCAGATTTTTAGAAAGACTCACGCTGTGTCAGACACAATCTCTCCCCGAACACCAGTAAAGCCGAGTGTTCCTGCTGCCACTGCTGCTGCTGCCATGGTGTTAACGTTGTTTGGAGCAAGTGGGCACAACTCTGCCACTGATCCTCTGAATAAAACACGTCTGCCCTCTCCCTCCGTCCAATCAGAGAGGACGTCTCCTGTCAGCCGGAAACAGGATGGATGCTTGGACATTCTTATAAACAAAGCCTGAAAACAAGTCAAGAGAAGAAACAGAGTTTAATCAGAACACAATAAGGTTTACCAGAAGACACTCATATCCTGACTACTATAATAAAATAATTGTTTATTTTCCATTTTCTCTTTAAATTTTACCTTGTAATTTTAATTCTAGGTAAAATTATCCTCACTACGCAATGAACGATGAACGTACCATTGCGCAACAAGAGGATTTAAGGGGCAATGGATGTTTTTGAAACAATATTAAGGTCAGCATGTACCAGTTGTCCAACAAATTGTACAAGAGTGCAAAATATTTAGCCTATAAAAGTTTTCTGTGTTGATCCAATAACTTATTTGGCATTAGTCAGCGGATTCCTTTATTGGGAATTTGTGCAGCTAACGCAACTGGACTGGACTCATTCTCAAAGTCTAAACCATGTGAAGAGAGCCCTCTGCGTGCTTTCATCTCCCTGTCTAACACCACACCTGCACTGCCCCAGTGTTACCTTCAAGGCCCCACTATCATTCAGCCTCTGGATGTCCTGGCCTCCCCATAATGCGCCACTGGGGACGTAGAGCGTCCTACCATACTGCTGAGCCGCCTGACGCAGCTTCTGGTTCAGATCCGCATCAGAGAGGGCAGAGGGAGAGCCCACCTGAGAGGAGGAGAAACAAAGGCACAGACCCCCACAGACTTTTTAAGACCCTGTTTATACCCCGCATTTGTTCTTGATTGATTGATGCAGATTAAACAGCACATCTCTGTTACACAGTCAAATCTATTAGCTTTGCCAATTTAACACATTAAAAAATAGCTCTTTCCAGATGGGGACATATCTATAACTATTTTAAATCCTGAAAATTATCCCACGCAAACAGAGGAGACTCACCATGAAATGAGACTGAGACAGGAAGTGAAGCCCAAATTCTTTCACTATCTGCGGATGGCACACCTCTACAATCACATCACATCGCCTGTAAAACACATAATGATAATTCATTGAAGTTTAAAAAAGATGTCATGGAACATTAGGTACATGTTGTCTATGGTCGCACAGAGATAATATAACATGTTAATACTAGGTTTTGCATATGGGTTTTTAATACTTATGTGTGTATGTTTGCACCTGTCTGCAAAGGATGATAGATCCCCAAGTATGAGATCGTCAGGAACTAAACCTTTGAGCTTGTCAGAATTTCTGTTCCAAACAAAAGCCAGAGTTAAACTGAGAGCAGCTCCGTCTTTAAGGATCCTCTCCACCAGGTACTGCCCTGAAGCACACACAGAGAGAGAGAGTAAAAAATGTACAATAGGATACCTTTGTGAGAATGATTCATTTGAGTGATAGGAGATTACAACAGATGAATAAATCTAAGAAAAAGATTCATAAAGATGTGCGTCAGAAAGTGTGTGTGGAGTTTGGAAGGGGGAGTTCAGACCTAGATGTCCGTATCCTACAACTCCAATCCTTTGGGAGGAAGAGCTGGTTGCCATGTCCTGTGCTGAGAAAGCAAACATGCTGAGAAAAGCCCAGAACAATCACCTGCAACACACACACACACACACACACATATACATGTCTGCTTTTGACCTTACTTCCTATCTGATCTCCCTTAATCTCTTCTTGATCAGTATAACACTTCCTATTTATTGCTCTACTCACCAGATAATCCCACACCCCCTCCAGAGCTGTGCATCTCCCAACTTGAACGACCAGCCCACGACTCGGGGAATTGTGGGCAAGCACAGTACAAAGTTTGACTCAGAGAGGACAAAGTTAATCATTATCTCACACTGGGCTCCTCCTCTATCTATTTAAATAATTCCAGTTTCAGATGCATTCAGAATCTCTTGTAAAGTGCAACAAAGAGCTAAACTTTGTATGACCGGTCTACTGTACTGCAATCAACATGTACATTTATTTTATTTGCTATGCATGCACAATGTAACCACATGAACTCGAACAATGACATCTATTTTTCTTTACTAAGATTATCCTTTTTATCACTTATTACAAATATGTTGCCAAATTATCCTGTACCCCAGCAGAATTTTTGCTTTCACATTTAACAGTTTTGAAAATTGGATGTTGTTACTTGGTTGGTGTTGAAAGCCTTGGCATACAGTAGTGACTCCATCCGAACTATTTCTCTCTCTTGTCATAGTTGTTGCAGAGATTAATAGTTCATTTTGCATCACCTACAAGGTTTAGGCATATGATTCAAAGGATTTCCCCAAAGGAAGTCCCTTTCTGGTAAGAATGTGGCCATCTTCCCATAATTAATTTGTCATTACCAACAGTCATCAGAAGCTCACATGTAAAGTAAGAAAACAACCTTTATCATATACTGTTTGAGTTTACTACTAGTTCAACTTTGCCCCTCATGTGTTGATATCACCAATATATTCCAGCTGAAGAGGTCAAAGGTCAGCTATGCATGCATGAGAAGTGAAAACAGGGAGAACATTGATTATCAGAGTGCAATCAGACAGAAAGGATCGGACCAAAGTTCATAGCTGTGAAATACCAACAGACTGAGAGACACGGCAGAGGTTCAAGACACGGGGGACAGCAAAACAAGACGAGAACATCTGAGGATTATATGTGTTGGTTACCAAGAGGGTAAAGGCAGAACTGCAAAGACAGAAGAACAGGACAAAGGTGACAAACAGGACAGGTTCATCTAACTAAGACATCTGCTGGAGCCCACGACAGTGCTGACTTTGACACGATGGACATCCTTGAGACAGATGCCTATGACAGGCGGCAGAGGAGAAATACGGTACCTAAAAACCATTTACTCTTATTTACAGTCATTGGTCAATAGTTGTTCATGTCACTTACTACAACTTTCTTCATATGAAAAGGATAAAATTATCATAATTTCAGCCTACTCTTAAAAATGTTGTGACGTGTCTCCCCGTTTCTTTCTGTTCCTCCCTCTCTATCAGTCCTGTGCTCTCCTTTTTTCTCTCTTGCCTTTCTTTTTGTCCACAGCCGTGTACTTCTACCTGTGGACTCCTGACTTTCCGGCATCCATCATGTCTGCAGGTGTCAAATCAGCACCAACACTCCTACTGGCAGCAGTAGTGCTGAGCTGGAACGGAGGTCAGAGTGTCCTGGGTGTGGTGGGAGGACTGCTCTTCTCTGCTGTTGGTGACTGCTGCCTCATATGGCCTGAGCTTTTTCTGCATGGTAAGAGCCTTGTTTGTACATGTGTGAAGCACAAATTGGAGCCTTTTCAAGACGCAAATGAAGCTGTAGGTTGAGCATTTTTGTCCGTTTTGTCCATGTTTCCGTTTCAACATGAAAATCTGTGCTGTAGGTCTAATACTAAGAGTAAATTCAGGCTGCAAAGATTTGCATAGCACAATAAATTGCACAATAAATTTATTTACCTACTATTTATTTTACTAATTCATTTATTGTATGTCCTTAACATCTCACACATCTGTTTCAGGAATGGGTGCATTTGCTGTGGCTCATCTGCTGTACTCACTCACCTTCTTCTCCAGTCGCTATGCAGCATACCCCTCTTCCTCCTGGACCCGTTTTCTATATCTGATCCTATTCGTGGTGGGAGGAGGTTTTTACATCTACCTATATCCATTCCTTCAGAAGGCACCAAACTCAGATATGCTAATTCCAGCTGTGGGGGTCTACACTGTCTTGATTACTCTAATGGGGACATTAGCCATCAGAACCCGCCACACAGCAACACTGTTAGGAAGTTTGACCTTCATGGTGTCTGACATGTCACTGGCTCTGCAAGTTTTCAAGGTGATGGCACCAATGGAGCACGGTAACATTATTGTCATGGTGACATATTATTTGGCACAGCTGCTAATAGCTGTGGGCGATATAAAGGCAGTAGAGAACAAGGACGACTTTGCAAAATGGAAGAGGTCCTAAACAGCATCCCTGTGGCATCCCTAAAACCTGAAGTATCTCCCTCACCCTGGTAACATCCTAAAACTGCCTATAAATACTTCTTGTAGGTCTTGGGGTCTTTTGATATGAACCCATCCAGTGCAAGAAAATAGTAAGATAAACAGAGCAAGGACAGTTCTCCTACTGGTCAGCACTTGACAGCTACTAGCTAAGTTCAAAAGATGGCATAAAAGTCAAGATATCTTGTGTTTCCAATTTATATTTGATATTTCAACAACCATACTAACAGTAATAACATCTTTAAATTGCATATTCTACAAACAAGACAGTAAGAAACTCGATGAATATCAGTTTAGAATAATATCTGTATTCTGTGATTTGTGCCAAAATATTTTAATCAGTGATTTTGCAAGACATCCATGTTCATGTGTTGTGCATGTGGTAGCAATGTTTTCCACTTGTGAGCTGGCCAATATATGTATATAAATATTCCCATTTGCTTTGTTAATAATAAATAAATATATTGTAAAAAATAAAGCATGATGTTCATAATTCTGAGACATGTTTTAAGAGACAATTGACTGAAAATAATTTCACATCAGAGACCTTAGACAAACCTAACAATTAAAAATTAAAAAATTTTAATTGTTAGTTAACAGTGGGATGTAAATATTAACAATTCAAATAGAAATGTCTTTACATACTATCTGTGATGGAGATGTTGGATATTAAAATTAAGATATGAAGGACTAAAAACACTGGACTAAAATAACTTCAAAAAGTATTTTATACATAGAGTTATTTACACAGTAAAATCCAGCTCCTGGATTACATGCAAAATATGGACAGAGTCTGTCGTAACAGACAAAAACGTTTCTTAATATCCATGATCCAGATCACGAATGTTCTGTTACATCTTTGCACACTGATACCAAAACAGGTGAGGTAAATAAGACTTCAGCGATCCATCCCGCTGTCATCTGACTGCTGCCTGTGGAAACACGTAACCCTCAAACGCTCACAGAAGTCCAGTTCTTCCTGTTGGAAACAAAAATGTGACTTTAAAAGCGGTTTCCTGGACAAGGATTAAGAATAATCATGGACTATGGATTTTTTAAAACTGATGTCTTCATTGGCCTAGAAATATAATACATTTATATGTGAATTGTAGCCATTTTTAATTGCAATGTAGCCATTTTACCATTTACTTATATAAAAGCATCTACATGTTGACATCTAGTTAGTACTTGAAAATGGGTATGGTCAAATGTTGGTAGCTTTTTCTTTAGACCTACTACTGTACACAACACTAGATTTTGCAGCCATGCTGTAGTTGTGTACATGAGAAAAGACAACGGCCCTTATAACCATCTCTTGTTCTTGCTTTAAAAATAATTTTAAAAAAAGACACACTTTTAGGTCTGAATTATCACAGTAGTTGAACCCAGTTTTACCAGCTTTTACCATCAGGCTCAAAGACATTGGAATTACCTGACTCTCTTCTTTTCCTTGGAGCTCTCTGGATCGCTGTCTGAGAAACTCCTCCAGACCTAGAGTGGGGTTCCTGCAGTCTTTGAGACCCTGTGGACAGTCTTCCACCAGACTACACAGACATCAGAAATGCAAAAAGGTATAATTTCTAATGTGAACGATGAATTAATGTTAACTTGTGAGTGCAGGGAGCGTTTCTTACCAGCAAAGTGCACCAAGCACATGTTCATGGAAAGGTGAGTGTGGTGTGCGAAGAACAGATATCAGCTGCTCTACCATACCCATGGAGACAACTGTGTCTGCAGAAAGGAGGCAACACCGAGATATGAGACCCAAAATGAAAGAAAGTCCCAGAATCAGTTCAGTTGCCCAATGAGAGGCACAGCACACAACTAGTGTAAGCCAGGTTTATGCCTAAACAGGGGTACAACGTCTGTGATCAGAGCTGAAATAGGGCATAGGGAAGAATAGTTCCAGGATGCCCTAATTTAACATCCAAACAAATAGATCGGTTGTGGCTCAACTCAGTGCCGTCCACTTCATTTGAAGCTCAGTTTATTTTTTATTTATTTAATTAGGACAGCCTTATTGAGATTAAAAATCTCTTTAAAGAGTATCCTACAGACAAACAACATAAAGACGGAAATTATTCCCCCCATTAAAAGGGTTTTTAGGGGAGTTTTTCCCTTATCCAAATCGAGGGTCTAAGGACAGAGGGTGTCATATGCTGTACAGATTGTAAAGATCCCTGAGGTAAATTTGTGTTACTGGGCTATATAAATAAAATTGCCTTGACATCGAAGAGCTACTAAACATCAAACAAACTGGATGAGTGTAGTATCACAACATGGTCTGAATGCCAGCTTTTTGACCCCAAAAAATAAAAAATAATAAATCCACAGCTAAATTTAACGGCACTGTCCTGTTGAAATACCTCTCTCATTCGTACCTTTCTGTTCAGGATGAGACGTCAGCAGGTTGAGCAGAAGGAATGCCGACTTGGTCCTGAGCTTCTCGTTCTCCGACTGCATGCCTCGCATCAACACTGAGAAGCCATCATGGGACAAGAATGCCTGGAGTCCTGCCTCCTGCTCCCGAACCAGACCTAAAGTCACAACAAGACACAGTTACAGTTTTGTTCTCAGGTGTAACATCAAGTGGCATGAACGTAGACAGCATTACAATCTAGTCTAAAGGGTTTACACTCTCTTTCAATGCTGTCTTAAAAACAATTAATACTTCAGAATAATCTACTATTCAGCATCATTACTAGCCAGTTTCAATTAGACACTATTGAGCATCAAGCAATTTTTATTTTTGAATTTTTGCAGCACTGTCTTTGATACTCACACGACACAGCGTAAAGGGCTTTTACTCTGACGGTGGGGTGGGGGTCTACGTCTGTCAGCTGCAGCAGTTTTGGCAGCGCCCCGATGCTAAGCAAATGGACCTGCACCTGCGGCATGTTCTGGGCACAGGAAGCGATAAGCTCGGCAGCACGCCACCTCAGTCCACTTTGGGCATGACACAAATACTGGGAGAGGCACAATTCCAGTCCACCAAGAGTCATCAGGTCTGTGAAGCAGAGGAAGAGGGGACACAGTCAGGAGATGACAAATTGCATTTTTATCCATAACCTCTATCTAGCAAGTGGCTCTACGTCCACGCTAACATCTGAACTATAGACTGCTTGGAGAATATCAAATCGAATACCATTTACTACAAACCTCTAGCATTGTCCAGGTTCTCACACAACTCTGACAGCAGCTCAAAGGCTGATTCCCGCTCATCTTCATCCTCTTCCTCCCTCTCCTCCTCTCCTTCTCCGTCCCTGTCGCTCATTCCCTCTTTGCGCAAGACAGCCAAGCACACCTTCATCTGCTCCACTTCATCCATCTGCCCTTTGCAGACTTCTGCAAGAGCTTCTCTCAGCCATGTGTTCCTCTGTAAAAAAGAAAGGACACAATAATGTTTCTCAATTACCTTTGATGCAAGGTAGAGGTCTTCATGGGTCCAAATAAAACTAGGATGGAACTGTCCTTTTAAAACATAGCCTCAAACACGCATAAAAATCCAAATTGATCGAAGAGTACCTGGTCTGAGTCCAAATGCACTTGACAAAAGGGATTTATTTCAGAAGAACCCATGGGGAAATTGGCTTAATTTTGTTTGGGTCAAATGGTTCTGATAGAGACATTATGAAAAACACTGGCTAAACACAAATCACCTTGTGGTGGCACAACGCCTTCAAATTATTTTGAGCACTTGAAGAGTGCTTGTGTCAAGGGCAATTCATGTCAGAAAATAGTTTAAAAAATGCCTTTTACAATTTAACCACAGGCCACACTGCCATATTCAAATTACTTGTTTTGTCCGACCATCAGTCCAAAACTCAAAGACGTTTGTTTTAACATCATAGAAGACTAATGAAAAACAAAAATTCAAATTTTAGGAGATGAAGCCCGTGTATTTGGGCCTTTTTGCTTAAAAATTTGTTAAAATTATGAATCAATTATCCAAATAGTTGCTGATTAATGTTATGTCCATCGACTAACCGATTGATCAAATCGTTTCAGCTTCACATACAGAACCATTATAAGGCAATAGTTACAATGTAATAAATAACAGCACATGTTGCCCACATGTCTCTTTATCAGACTGTTCTTAGGTCCTGTGGGGACTGACTGAGGTGAACTAGAAAGTCAGGAACCAGTGCGGTGTGTGGGTGTAGGGGTAATTGCCTAAAGCCTTCTCATATTTGAAATGTATAATTAACAGGCTCTTACCTCTTCTGACATGGGTTCAACAGGGGCAGGTCCCTCTGCTGCTGATCCAGCATCCACTGCGAGTTGCAGGACCCCCTGGAGGTTCTGGGGATATCTCCTGCCCTGTCTGTCTTCTGCCATGATGTGCACAGCTGAAGAAAAAAAAACAGGAAATAAAATCAGAAAACAAAGAAAAACTGGGTTTCAGACATGACGTGCAGTAGACAGATTTTATCTTTACCTGACTTTACTCTAAAGATGCTAGCACTACCCTGGTGTTACCTATAAGACCACAGTCTCTGCAGTTTGGCAGTAACAACTCATTCATTTTACATCACCAGAATCATGCTAAGTAACAAAAACAAAGCAGTCCTACATAACCTGATCTTAACACAACTGGCAACAGATTCTCATTTAGCTACGGATGACACTGAATCTCGTTGACAAAATGAGTTTATTCCCAACTTACCTTTTCAAGAGTCCTATAAAACAGTATCGAGTAAAAGGATAAGCAGTTTCTTTTTGAGCTCTAAACAAGTTAACTCCCCCTATATACACAGAAACATGAATGCGCTAGAACATTCTAGCTAGCTGATCTCACGAGTGTCAAGGAGGCTGCCATGCTTTACCGTAAACCTTAAACCAAATTGGCAAGCAAAATGTTTTTGCCGTACTCTTTTCTCATCTCAAAGTCATTTCAGTCTTCACTTTGTCTGCATCAATTCAGTCCTTCAAAATTATAGCTTTAGTAAAAATGTACAGTAATACGACAGCAAACATCTGCAAACTCCACCGTATTAGCGTAGTTAAGGTAAATCAGTGACGTTAATACGCGCGACGTTCAGAGAGTATCAGTAAAAGTGAGAGAAATGCCGCATTAGAGGCCCCTCTAACAGGAACAGTGCCGAATATGAAATATTACGATATATTTTATGTAATATACAATGTTTCTTCTTGGATATCAACAAATTTGTTAAAATAAAGTAAGAGAAAAAAAGCAAAACATTTTTTTCCCTAACAGATAAGACAAGTTTAAAAACGAACTACTCTGGTCTGATCAATTGTAGGTATGATAAAACCTGCATTTTGGCACTTGGTACGCTCTCGATTTTTTTGATCGTCTTCGGTTTGTCTAACCATCCAAGATGGCGGCGCTTGTGGGGCTGCGTGCATGTTTCTCCGGTAAAATCGTTAAACTGTTTTATAGTATCTGACTCTATATGCATTTTTGACAGTGTGTTGATTCATAGTCCTCTGGTGTGTTCTCCATGACAGAATATGTTGTTTTCGTCTGTAGAAATAACAGCTTATGATGAAAAAAGAGATGATGTTGTCTCTTCCGATAGGAGAGCAAGGTCACGTTACCAATGAGTGTTAGCTCACGATACAGCTAGCCGAGGATGAGGACTGACTGAAGAATGATGGTTGAAACTAGCTAATATTACAGCTAAATAAGTACCAAAGCCGACTGTTTAGAAAACTAACAGCAGCTTATTTGAAGGTGAATGACAGTGTCGAGTCTTCCCTTCCGGCCTAAAGGGGTTTGATGTCAGCTGCTGCGGAGACGCTTTTAGCTACCTACCAACAAAATGTTCAGACACTGTGTAGCACATAAATATATTTTGCACGCAGTGGTGAAATTATAGAACTTCAATAGAACTTGGACTTCACTGGATTATCCTGTCAAATAGTCAGCCATTATCTAAATTTTATATAAATCTCATATTATGATTCCCTCTTCTCAGCCCTTCAGCTTTCTTCGCCAACCCTCCTGTACAGCTCTTTCAAATTGGTGAGCATGCACACAACTGTAGTCTACAGCCTGTTTAACATGGATTGTGTAACTTAATTTTTTGGTAATTGTTTGGTTTGTCTTTATCCTGTAGTGTGCTGTGCCTCTGAGTCGGCGGACCTTTGCTGCAGAAGCTAAGAAGACATACAGCAGAGACAAGCCCCATGTGAACATTGGAACAATTGGCCATGTGGATCATGGGAAGACAACCCTGACTGCAGCCATCACGAAAGGTAGAATCGCTGACGTCCTAGCTTATAGTCTTACAGTGGCCGAGATGACCGTAAATCCAACACACTGAATTATTTGATTTGATCTAGAGACTGAATTGACCCCACTGACCTATGACGAAAAGTCAAGGCCTCATTTTTCTGCTTTTGTGAAATCAGAAACATGACCTTAGTGTGTTTTTGGGTCCTCAGTGCTTGCTGACTCTGGGGGTGCTAAATATAAAAAGTACGAGGACATCGACAATGCCCCAGAGGAGAAGGCCAGAGGAATCACCATCAACGCTTCTCGTGTAGAATACACCACATCCAACAGACATTATGCTCACACAGACTGTCCTGGTCATGCTGACTATGTCAAGGTAATCTGCTTTACTTCTACAATGCACCTGCAACCAACCTGGCCTAGAAAGTGCTGAACATGATGCAGCTTTGTTGTTGTTTTAGCTGGTCAGAATCCTTGTTTTTCTTAAGCATTTCAGGCTTATTTACTTACTTTATATCTAACTTTGAATGTAATTAATCAGCTTTAATTACCCCAACCTCTTTCCTTTTTCAGAACATGATTACAGGCACAGCTCAGTTGGATGGCTGCATCCTGGTGGTGGCGGCCACTGACGGCCAGATGCCTCAGACACGGGAGCACCTCCTGTTGGCCAGGCAGATCGGCGTTGAGCATGTGGTGATTTTCATCAACAAGGCCGACGCCGTGGACGACAAGGAGATGCTGGAGCTGGTGGAGCTCGAGATCCGCGAGCTGCTCACAGAGTTCGGCTATGATGGCGATAACACGCCTGTTGTAATAGGCTCAGCCCTCTGCGCCCTGGAGGTGAGGGGAACACTGGCAGCAATTTGTACTGTACTGTGCTAATCTGATCATCTTGAATTCACTAGTAGTTTGCGGCTCTGTTAGCGACTCTTGCATGGTTTTATCAATTAGCCACAGTAACATAATTGAATGTGGCTTCATCATTTATGGCAAGTGACTAATTGCAGTCCATTTTGAGTCTCTAATGTGAGGATGTGATCTGACTGAATTATTAATTTTTTTGCTCCATCTCAGAACAGAGAGCCTGACCTTGGTGTGAATGCAGTGATGCAGCTACTGGACATTGTGGATTCTTACGTTCCTCTGCCCAAAAGAGAGCTGGAAAAACCTTTCCTTCTGCCCATTGAAGGCGTTTATTCCATCCCAGGTATGAAGAGCTGCAGTCTGCACACACTTCGTCTCAACACTGAACTGTAAGGCTAAATCCAATTAAGGAGGAATATTGGTTTATTACTCACAGGAGTAATAAATCAAGTCAGATGATGGTGAGGTGAAAAAGTTACTTGCTCTTTATTTGAGGGTTATCAATTGTGTCTTTCAGGCAGGGGTACGGTGGTGACAGGCACTTTGGAGAGGGGTACCATCAAGAAAGGAGATGACACTGAGTTTGTTGGACACAATCGCAACTTCAAATCAGTGGTTACAGGTGAGTGAAAGAAACAGAAACTCAGAGGAGGAGCTCCTGTGCTGTTTACAAAGCACATGAACCAAAACATGGCCAACATACAGACAGGTGACAAATTTAAAATTAAAACTTGAATAAGTGAGTGGAGAAACTTTACAAATGCGGATGCTTCCATACAGGGCACGAGGGCTCACTGAATGGTTTCAGTACACAAATGATGTGAATCATATGCCATGGCCTTCACAGTCACAAGATCTTGGCCCAGTTGAACATCTATGGAAGATTATGGGCCGATGTGTTCAACTTTAATTATACTTTCCGTGTTCACATAGCCGCGGGGGTCCAAAAGTGGCTCAAAATGTATGACCCGGTGAAATGTCGGTGATGACTGCATGTTTTTGAACATATGTGCCTCTGCAAACAGTCAACATAGTATGGAAAGAAAGCCGTGCACGTCTGCTGACCAAGTCCGTGACCATTATTAGTATATCAGGGCCTTAAATTTGTGCTCTTCACCACCTTTATCAAAACACAAAATGAAGGAATATCTTTTGGAAAAATGGTGTTCTGTAGAATTTATGCCAGGACCATTAAAGACACTTTTTATTGGTTTTCCCTTTTAATTTGTCATCTGTCTGCATGTGTAAGGATTCATCTTGTAAGTGGCCTCCAGCACTTTATACATTGATGAAGAAAAGATGAGTGTACTTTACGTGTGTAGATGATGAGTATCTGATCTAAAAATGCTCCTGGGGACAAGTCTGATACTGGTGCGTCCAAAGTCATATAATACTGCGTTAGTATTGGTGTATACACAGGAATTTCACCTTGCTGTCTGTCCTGTTGGGCTCAGGTATTGAGATGTTCCACAAGTCTCTGGATCGGGCAGAAGCAGGAGATAACCTGGGCGCTCTGGTCCGAGGACTGAAGAGGGAGGATATTAGGAGAGGGATGGTGATGTGCAAACCAGGATCCATCTCGCCGCACCAGAAAGTCAAGGCCCAGGTCTGAGAGTACACAGTTTCTGACGGTTGTTACTGATTAGTTTGTAAGAAAATGTAACAATCAGTGAATCTAAATGGCTAATTTCTAACTGTTGAGAGGCCAACAGACACATCTATTACATGACTGTATATAATCCAACATTTGTAATGGCCAAAGCGCAGTTGTAAAGGCAAACTGGGAGACGAGCGAGATGCCACAGTAATGACTCTAAGGTCATTCACTGAGTTAAAGACACTGTCCATCTACTGACAAGCAAGAATAGTTTTAGAGTGAGAATGTAAGCTAAAGCAGAGAGAATATGGCTATGTGGTTACGGTTGATTTTTTTTATTTTTATTTTTTGAGTTTTTAGTTTAGTTTTTGCTATTTTAAAATTAAATGCTAACTCACTGTATCCAGTAACTGAAACGCTGATGTGTGTGTGGACATGTTTGTGCTTCCTGTATTATAGGTGTATATTCTGAGTAAAGAGGAGGGAGGCAGACACAAACCGTTTGTCACCAACTTCATGCCCGTCATGTTCTCTCTGACCTGGGACATGGCCTGCAGAGTCACTCTGCCCACTGACAAGGTTTGTGTGTGTGTGTGTCGGTCTGTCAGTAAATGTTTCTCAAATGTTTGTCCGTCACACTTCACAAAGCTAGCGCATGTATTAAACATCTAGTACTTTATGTAACTTTGCGATGTTTCAGGTCAAATCTGTAAAAGCAGTATGACAGCCTCTGTTGAGTCCTTGTCTCTGTTTACATAGAGATTTAAAGAATTCCTCTAAAATAGCTTTACTGCGGGATGACATGCAATACATTTTTTATGTCTTTTTACATTTGAAGCAATGCTTCACAAAGGTAAATACTACCTTTGCAAGTGCAGGACTTTTATTACATTTATTTTCTGGCCTCTCAGTATGGATTTGTCCCAGTGAGGATATGGTGTTGGCACACACCAGATTATAAAAAATAAAGTTGACGTTTCCCAACATAAACTAATGTACTTTTAAGCTTCTTACATTTACGATGCAGTACAATAACAGGATTTTGAAGGACAGTAACCACTCTCCAATTGTTCTGTTGCTCTTGTCGTCGTTCAGGAAATGGTGATGCCAGGGGAGGACACCTCCTTGATGCTCACGCTCCGCCAGCCAATGGTTCTGGAGAAAGGCCAGAGGTTCACTCTGAGAGACGGAAACAAGACCATCGGCACCGGCCTGGTCACAGACATCCTGACGGCTACAGATGAAGACCAGTCCAACTGGGGCTGAAGGGAAACTCTGCAGAGAGGGCTGGGCTGGGGGGAGGGTGGGCCAGGGGGGTCATGGAGGGAGAATGGGTGGTTGTCTGTGCCTGGTAAAATCCATTAATTATAGAAAAATACAAATACAGTACATGCACAAACTTCAAACAGGGGAAGACTCAAAGGAATGCATGGCTCTGTAGTCCCACCCAACCAAAATACCTGTTATGTTTAGCGCTGTCTTTGTGTTTAAAAGCCAGACTGTCAAAATTATGTCATTTATGTAATAAAATGTATTTAATAATTAAAAGCCATCCTTTGTTTTGTGGTATTGGCCATTGGTAGCCCGGTGATTTTCAAAAAACAAACACAAAAAATAACAAAATATTATAAATTAACAAGAAATATTTCACTGTTACATTTATACAGAATCTTTATTATGGTTATCTGTAGCTAAAGACTTGCCTGACAATAAGACTTGCAAGCGACTGCATGTTACAAGGTTAAAGCCACATGATGGCAGCAAAGAGGCACTTCAGTAGCCTGTTAGCAGGTCTATTGTAATAGTTCTGACCTCAAAATGATTATTAATTATAATGAACAGAATTAGGAAGTCAGTTATACCCACTATGTTTTTTTGGTGAGCTGCTCTGAGAATGAGTTGAATCCAATAAATCTAGTAACTTAAAAGTTACTCATTCTAAAGTTTGTGGTTGATATATTAATGACTATCAACTCCATTAGTTCTCTAGGTGTAGATGTTTCTAAATGTGATGAAATAACCCATGCCCACAACCCTGATCTTCAATGTGATCTGCTATCCTGAGAGGTGATGGGTTAAAAGTTTGACTGGTCAGATAAAGGATTCCTTTACAAAAATGTTTTAGATTTACTTAAAAATACTAAAAAACAACTACTAAAATAAGTATATTTTGAACAGCTGAGAAACACGAAATGCTGTTTTCTCATGTATGATTCAAACTCTTCAACTACGTATGTGATATATATATACCTTAAAATTATATGGTCCAATAAATTCTAGATTGGACCTTTAAAGATGTTACTGGAAAATAAAACTTGTGGAAATGATCTAATCTGACAAGAACGCAAACATTCAACTGAGATGCCACATAATCTTAATAGTTTTTGAATGTACAGTGTCCTTTAGCGGATCATTTCAGTGTGATAAACCAGGCCAACCCTGTTTGTGTTTGTGTGCACTGAATAGCAGGAAGTTCTCCAGTTGCTCTGCATTTGCTGTAGGTATTTGAGTCAGTGCGATCTGTAATCCAATCAGCCTGTTGCTGTAATCAAATACTGTATATCTGCAGGAGTCAAGGCTGGAACAACTAGTACTGCTGAGTGATGTGCTTAGCTGGAGGATGAATGTCTCCATAAGCAAAATAACTAAAAGCGATAGATGATCAGTCAGTAAACATTAGTATATACTGGTGGTCAGTGATACTGGCTTTAACTGTCTCTCAAGCTGAAATGTGATTTGAACCAGCGTTCACTTGTGACTGAAGTTTGCTGAATCAAGTCAAGACATTGTGTGAGACATTTGTGCTCTGTTCACATGTTGTTCATGTTGGCAACAACCTCACAGTGTGTTGACACATCAGAGCGATGAGATACATTGCATTGTCAGCTTTCAGCAGTAGTTTGATTGCCTGAATAATAGAAGAAAAGGTAACACTTGACTTTAATCTCAATTTAGCATTTATTTACCCTATATAAACAATTAATGGTTAATATTTGTCAACCACTACACCTGTTCCTGTAAAGCATCTCTAAGAGATAATGAATAAATGGCAATACAATCAGTAGTGGAAGAAGTAAAACCCTTTACTTAAGTAAAAGTACCAATACAACATTATAAAACCACTTTCCTCTATCAGATTTTCCCAGACAGGGCGGGTTTTTCCAACCAGCGCTCTTCCATTCACAAGTTCACTTCTCTAACCTTTACACTGTCCACACCCCTCAAAAGAATAACATGACACTGCTTCAGCTGTCTGATTTAGCTGTGAATGGAAAGGGAAACTGCAATATAATACCAAGAAGATGCTAAGACTGGTTTCCTTGACTTGTTCTGTCCTGATGAGATGTCACGTCCCCCGGGTCAAGGACAATAATATTTAAGGCTATTTTTCCAGCCAATCTACAACATGGACGCTCATTTCCCAGCACACTGACTGATTCTGACCAACATCTCTTCACATCATGGTCTTTCCTACATGGGTGGTTACATTCCTGTAAGAAACACATCAGGTCAAAGAGCACCCAAAACATATTTTACAACACAGAGACATCAACATTTTTTAGCTTTTCCATGACAATAATTAATCACAGCAGAGCATGCAGACTGTATTAAGCAATAGCCAAGGTATATTAAAACTGCACCAGAAAGGCATCATTTTCATCTGCAGCTTTTCATCTGCATCTTTTGTTACAAAGAGACCAATCAACCTGTTGAAAAAGACTTTGCTCTTTTGTGGTCTTTTTTGGTCACTTCCTAAAAAGTTGAAACTTCAGATATGCAACATTTTCATCCATCAGTATCATAAGGTAGCTCTGTAGTGCCAGACTTGATAGCAGAAAATGCAGGAGAAACATGGTCCAACATGTCTGCAGTTATGGCTTCAGGAAAGGAAGTGCAGCTGTTGCATCGTGTTGCTGTTGTCCACCCTCCTCCTCCTCCTCCTCCTGGCAGCTGAGGGAAACCAGCAAAGAATAGAGCTGCTGCAATTAAGGCTGAATTTGCCTTTCAACAACCCACTATGCATGTTGGAAGACTGACCCTCCACAGCTTCTCATCCTCCAACACTGCCGAGTGGGTGGGAGGCATCCCAGTTTTATTCTCAGTGCTCCTTCCATCACACAGCACCTCTCAGAGGACACAGCACTCTTAAAGCAAGAAATTATACATTCATTTGGCTCTAAGATAGCTTCCTAAAAGTTAAATGCATGAAAGGGTAGAACAGTTTATTCTGTTAAATGTCACTGTGATGGGGCTTGTTGTTGCCAAGATAACAGTTTAATGTCTCACACACCCACTCTTTAGCTCTTTAGCTGACAGCTCATATTAAATGGTAATTGAATAAAGCCAGATAAACATTAAGCTTGGATATGCGTCCCACCAACACACAGACATAATGATATTCTACTTATAAGCATTTCACATCAGTAGAAACTTTGATTATGCCATTGAAAGAGAAGTGAAGAGAGTGAAAACAACCTGTTTCACTAGCAGCAATTATTCTGGTCAAGTGTTTTAGTTATTGATTATGTGTAAAACTATCTGTGTTTTTAAATCAACAAAAAATGTCAGCTGATATACTGTAGATAGCGCCATGTTGCACAAGCCCACACAGATTTTGGACAATTTAACCAAAGCTATTCTAAGTTTGTGTGTGTGTGCGCCCGTGTGCATGGGATCTCTTTTCCAGTGTTCAAGGTTACAGGGCAGTGAAATCAAGTGGGACTGCCAAGTCTCGTCTGTACGTATGCAAAGACATGCCTGATTGGTTGCATAAGAGTGAAAGAAGAAACCTCTGACCCCCAACCAGATACTGTCTCACCAAATCACAGCCATAAATTACAGTCCATTCGCTCCCACTTTTCCTCCCCGCTGCACAACAAATACATTCAGTAGATGCTTATTGTCAAATTATCCTTGTTCTGAGTGTCTACCATGAAGGACAAAGGAAAACTGTTTGTGAGATATATTTTATTGTGGTAATCAACAAGAGAGTTTTGTTATTTGTCTGTCAATTTATAAATTGTTGTCTCACTAACAAACTGAAACCCTGTGAGGAGAAAAGAAGGTGCACCTCAGAGTCAAGATTGCTTCAAATGCATTTAGTGGAAGACAAAAAGAGGTCTAAGTCATTCAGTAGACATTATTTCAGTCCATCAAGCAAAGAGAGTATTTCCAGTTTCTTGCTTTGCTCAAGAAACTTATGATATTAACACTGATTCCTTTAAAACAATGTAGTAATACTTAGTGTCTATCCAGCCAGAAAAACAAAAAACAAAGAATAAATAAATGTATTTACAGTAACGGCCTGACAGATGTACACTTACTATACATGCAGGAAGTCCTTGTCCCTACTCGTGGCACAAATGACAGTGGAATCACCATTTGTTTTCTAGAGCAAGCCTGTTGTGATATTTTCAGCACAAGTCAGCAGGATACAAGTACAAATGTGTTGAAATTTGCTGAAATGGCAGTCAGGTGTATAAGTTAACCCACATGGAGCTTTTAGTTAGAGAAATGTGGAGGGAAACCTAATTCATCTCACCTGGGATAAGTGAAACAGTGGTGACCTAATATATTTATTACTTGTCCTATTAATAATAAAAGAAAGGAGGAAAGAAAGAAAAATGCCACAGGCCAAGAACATAGATAAACAGCATAAACTGTTATATGACATCAATGGATTCAAGAGCCAAATCTATAAAGTGCATCTATCCAAGGTTTATTTGGAGATTGGTAATTTTACCAAACAGTGAATACATTTATTTATTTGTAGTTATTTGTAGCTGTGTGGGTGATCCGCCACAACACGAGCAGGTCAGAGTGAAACTAGGACGCTTACTGTCTTCCCTCAAAGTATGTCTTTATGAAACACATGAGCATGATTAAGCAAATGTTTCTTTTTTGCCAGCTGGACTGCTGTTTTTCCACATTAATGTACTTTAATAATATACAAAAGAGATTTCTCAGGGTTTGGTTTGACTTGTCTACACTGATTTCCAGATAGACATTATTTTTTAATATTGTGGTGTTATCTTTAAACTAATTTCTTACTTCTTCAAATTCCAATTTTCATCATCTGTTGTATGGTTTACTTTTTAAATCGTGAGATAAAATTATAATATATAATATGTATTTGTAACTAAAAATTAGAGTTAGAGCTTGTTAAAACATCCTAATTTTACTGTCACAAATATTTTATGAGTGATTACAGAACACGTAAATGTATGAAACATGTATACAAGATGTACATGTCCCATGGTTCATGGGACATTCAAAAGTCATTAATATGTTGGCTTTATATCGACATTCAAACACTTGATTCTTGGTACTGTATTTCATCTTGTGTGTCAGGGCTTCCCTTTGGTCAATATTTGTTTTTTGGATTTAGCGTTTTAGCTTAATATAGAGCACAGATGAGTATTACTCCACTCTGTCTCCCAGGGGTCATGCATGTGACGGGGTTTCATTTCAGATTACTTTAATTAGACTCTTCTATTGCCTGTGGGGGCCCTCCAAAATTGTGTCAAGTCTTTGATAACCAATATGTGAGGGGTTACAGTTAGATTCTCCTCTTCTTGCTGTGTTTTTATTTCCTGAGGTTACAGAGAGGGCTGAAGTTGCTTGTTATTTGTCTTTGGTTATTTCTAATTTTGTATTTTTAATATTCTCACAGGTCACAATGATGGCGTTTTGACCTACAGCAGCACATTTAGAAGGACATATGGTGTCACCTGTAAAATACAGAGTTAGTGTAAAGCTGTATTTTTATTTCCCTTTAGAACACATATTGCATCTGAAAAAAATTGACAGATGAATTTCAATTGACCATTTGCTAAACCCCATGCCCAACCAGCAATTGTGCAATCATAGCTTAGCAACCGTAACTAGGCACAAGCTTAACAGGCCTAGCTTTGGATTATTTCAAATGTTTTTTACCCTCTCCAAAACCATAAATACAAGAGCAAGTGTGTAAGGAATGGTTTAACCTGTTAGCTTTAGCATAAGCCCTTTAGCAGGATATCATGATGTAGCCACAAGTGCATGTTTAAGGCCCTTTTCCTGAGTCAGTTTCAGATTTTAAAACGTCAGCTGAAGATGGCCTTTGCTACCCACTCATGAAGTTAACATTAGCTTCAGCTGATAAAATCTTGCAGTGACAGTTGTCATTTCAGCTGGAAAAAAAACAGACGGTCGTCTGCTAGAAATATAAGCCTGCTTTTGTCTACGCTGCCTGAAATCAAGGACCCATTGTTTCAGAAAATACTATGAATTTTCAGTGTAAAATCTGCCTCCATTATCATTGTAAATGTCATTAATTTATGTGCCTTGGGAGAACACAGAGTTTGACAGGCGTAGCAACAGTTGCCAAGGGGAGCTGGGTTTAGCAAAGCCATATTAGCCAGGTTTTTATCCTAATGTAGTGCAAATTTTAACCAAATTTACAGAAAATCAGCAAAAGAAATGGCTAATTAATCCTCATTTCCATCCGCTACCGCTACGCTAATATTATAAGTTGGTGGCGCCAATTCTCCAGTCAGGTGCCATTAAACCATTGCAGAAGAAGAGGACACAATGAGATGACGTAATTAGCCTAAAAGAGTGCCAGTCAAACCTCTAGCGGTGGCAAACAATGTAGAAAACGTGATGGAAATTTGTTTTAAGTATTAATCTGAGGAATGTTACAGTCTTCTTATAGCTCTGCACGCAGCTCTGATGTTTTCATCTGCCACTATTTTTAGTATCCTCTGTGGAGCAGGGGCTTCAGTGGACGTCACATGCTTGCTGTATGTCATGATTTATTCACTAAGTTTGTTTCCATTGCACTTTGTCGCATTTTGGGCGTTTCCATCTAGCTGTTCTTATGTGCAAATTGAAAATGCGCATAAAAACAGGTGTTGTTTCTGGTAAACTGTTGAGGAAGAAATGACATACTTAAAATCTACTCAGGTCAAATGTTTCTCACTTGCTGAAATGTAAAGACAGAGATGAATAGCTACCACTGTTAGTATGCATAAATGACAAAATGATGCATCATCAAGTGTGTTTTCCCTTTTTGTGATGGAAATGTTCTGAATGAACTCTACCTTGTCATGTGTCTCCCATAGTTACATGCAGTCCATACTATGCACGTATATCAGTTGTATGTATGCCAATAACTAAGTCATCCACTGAAATTGTATAATGTACAATATTTAGAGTCTTATTGTTCATTTAAGTTATGTGTTATGTCATTAAGATGAAAATCCACTGCTGACCTACACCTCTGTTTTTACCAAATGAGTCTGGAGAAATATTCCCCAAGTGTCAATTTAACTCCACACTCAGTTTTAAATGGTATATTTCTTAAAATATTCATACAAAACTATGCTATTGTCATGCACTTTATTACTACGGTCGTCTTCAAATTGAAAGAGTTTTGTTTTTTTAAAGCTCAATAACCTCAGGGATATAATCTCAGGGAAGCAAAAAAGTTCATCCAATGAGAAATGTGATGAGTTTCATCCTTGCTTGTATGATGGAGATCAGTACTGCTGTTTCTCCACCTGCAGCAGAAATGTCTTTAGCGGGGTCCTCATGTCAGTAGAATGACAGTCATTGGCTCTTCACATGACACTTGCGTTGCTCTACGTCCAAGAACAAACAAAACAAGCAACAGCCCAAGGTTAAATCTCTGATTCTCTACGGGAGGACATTTGTTCACGTCCAGGAGTGGCCTGCTCATTCACCAGCTCTGATGAACACTTCCCGTCTTTCTCATCATCTCCCTCCTCCTCCTCCTCCTCATCCCTGCTGATGAAGGCCAGCTCGTTCTCATAGCAGAAGGAGTTGGCACCAGACGTTGGGAATTTTCGCTCCTCCATGTCCTTGGCACTGCATCTGGGGGTGGATGGTACTTCGAATGTTTTGTGAAAGTAGGCGTAATCTATCCTGTACTGGCTCTTCTCCTCAAAGATGACGGGCTCAAAGCGGTGACCCCACAGGATCTCTGAGGACAGGTAAGAGCTGCGTGCCTGTGTCGTCATGGCTGTGGCCTCCACCAACCCTTCAAGTATAATTACTATCTCAAAGTCAGACGTTTCGAGATCTTGCTTACTGATGCCAAACAGTGGACTTTCTTCATCAATCTCATGTATGACAGTGAGGGGTGCAACCAAAAACAGGCGGTCTGTGCCTTTGTCATAGCCTACGTTCATGTCAAGCTGATCCAGGGGGATATATTCGCCTTCCTCTGTATAACGGGACTTGACGAGCTGGGCTCGCACATGAGCTTCCACAATGTGGCTCTTCCTTAGATTAGCAACCCTAAACATGAGGCACAGCTTCCCATCACGCAAAGCAATGACTGCGTTGTGGCTGAACAGTAGAGTCTCTGCACGCTTTTTGGGCCGTGCCATCTTGGCCATGATGGCACCAATCATGAAGGCATCGATGATGCAGCCCATGATGGACTGAAAGACCACCATGAAGACAGCAGCCGGGCATTCCTCAGTCACACAACGAGCTCCGTACCCAATGGTTGTCTGGGTCTCAACAGAGAACAGGAAAGCTGCCACAAAGGTGTTGACCTTCATGACACAAGGAACAAAACTGTCGTCCTCTTCCGGATGGTCCATGTCACCATGTAGGAGGCCGATTACCCAGAAAGCCAAGCCGAATGTTAGCCAGGACACCACAAACACCAGGCTGAATAGCAGGAACATGTATCGCCAGCGGATGTCCACACAAGTTGTGAAAATGTCAGATATGTACCGCTGTGACTTCTCATCCATGTTTGAGAAATGGATGTTGCATTGGCCAGCCTTGCTGACAAACCGGCTGTGGTATTTGCGTCTTGTGTGAATCTTGCCATTGCCGAAGCTGCCCACAGCAGGCATGGTACCTAGTCTCAGGCCTACTTCTTCACAGGACACGGAGCTGTGGTGGTGGGTCCTTCCCACACTCATGCCTCAGTGGGGCACAGCCACGTAGCTTCACACTATCAGCCCAGCTCATACAAAACTGACCAGGCCCACAGGAAGTGCACAGGTCCGTCCAAAACAGACTCAGTGTCAACTGGAATTGAGAGATGAGGCACAAAAGTCTTTTCCTGTAAAGGAAGGACAGGTAAAATATTAGTATACAACATTATCTATTATCTGCCCACAATATAATTTTTGTAAAGTGATGAATATGACCTGAAAAGCAGAATATGAATGACTTTACCTTTTTTTAAACAGTGAATTAAGACAACCGTACTGTAATGTGATATATTTATTTGCACCTTTGCAATAGTAGTTGTGCATAGTACCGTAACTGCTTCTGGCAAAACCGATGAACATGATGTAGACTTCCACTTTTCCCTTAAGTAGTTTCAGTGTGAGATAAAACCTTTTTCTGCACAGTTTAGGAAAATCACATATTCTCTGTCTCTTTGTTCCAGCACTTCATTGACTATAACTACGTTTGACTACTACTACTACTGCTTGTTAAGGACAGACTTCATGTGATGTACTTAAACATATCTAGACTTCTCTCAGGAGTCACTCACCGTCAACTCTAATAGTTTTAGGGTCTGGTTTCTAATAATAGCTGCTGGTTTACAAGGCTTTCCCAGGCAAAGCATGTTGTATTTTCACTTAATCATTTCCCCTGTTGATTTAGAAACAACTCTTTTGATTGTTTTTTTTTCTCAATATAGACAAAATGTCATTGATGAATGTAACATGGAAGGGATAAAGTTATACATAGATTTTCAAACTGCCTTCTATGTTGAAATCTTGGTCTCAGGGTAATATATTTAACCTTGCTTTAAAAGATATCAGATAACCTACTACATTTCATTTGCAATATATCCTTTCATAGCCTACATTTGGTTTTCTGTCCTACCTCTGTTTTGCCCCTGCTCTATTGGAAATACTCTGGTATACAATGCATGTTTCTCTGATCAACAAGGTACAGAAATAGCCAGCTAATCCAATGCCCTGCCATTTTATGTGACGTATCTTCTGTTTCCTCCAGCTGGCACAGCTATTAGAGTCATTGGAGTACTGTGATGAGGCTGTGTGATTCCCTTGTGAGGCTGAACTGGAAAATAATATGGGCTGAAAAAGAAGGGGGCAGAAAATTGGGTATCATAAAAGAGACAGCCTCAGATACAAATGGTTTAATGGTAGGAATCGATGGGATCACTTCAGGCACATTAATGGAAAAAATTTTTTTTTAAAAGGATAACTTTATCTTGATCGGTCTCAACTGCAGCCATCAGCACATCCAGCGTGTGCTGTGTTGATGGTCGAAATAAAAGTCATTATATTATTTCCAGCAAATTGTGTGACTGAAACTTCATGAAGTTTTTTCAAGGCTGTATTGATAGTGAAAGTTCCAGTATTAGACAGTATGTCTTAAGCAAGGCCTTTACAAATTATAGCAAGATCTAATATGAAATTTTGAATATGGTCCTGTTAATATCTGAACCTTTTCTATGATTATACCTTGTGTCCCAGGGTAAAAGAGTCTTTAAAAACCATCTTAATCATATAAAAATATATCCCACCCTCTTCTCTCCATGTTAAGTATCAGTTTGTTTGTTTTTTAATTAATTGTACAACTTTTATGTACAAAATGTACTGTAGATATGATCACAGATTTGGGGGTGATCCAGCCAGCCTGTCCTGGCCTCCAATAAATTCAATCAAAGTCCCTCTGATCATCCTGTTTTACACAGAAACACATTACACCAAGGAAGACAATTGTGATCCCAGAGCATTATTAGAAACAGGTTTATAGGCCTACTGCCTGAATATTCAGGTAGTCAAACTGTCTATTAATGTTATAGTCTAGATAACTCAACTTTGTGATGCTAGCAATGCTAGCAGATCTGTGAAGCTATACTTGGACTCAGCTGTGCTTTGAGCTAAATGTTAAAGTCATGCTAACATGCTCACAATGGCAATGCTAACATGTTTAGCAGTTATGATGTTCACCACCTTAGTTTAGCATGATAGCATACTAACATTTGCTAATTTGCACTAAGTACAGACGATGGGAATGTCATTAGTTTTGCAAATAATTTGGTCAGACACCAAAAGTATGGGACAAGTTTAAATTTTGACCTAATGATGGCGCTAGATGAAAAGTGTACACATTCATATCCCCTCAGAATGCATTCTTATCTCTCAACTTGTTGAGTAACAAAAAGCACCTGGCATTCTTCTAACGCCTGGTGGCGTTAGAGGAAAAGTCAAGGGATCACTAAAATCAGTAGGATTCATCCTCTGGGAAATACAAATATCTGTACCAAATTGCATGGCAATCTATCCAATAGTTGTTGAGATATTTCAGTCTGGACCACAGCGATGGACCAACAGACGGATGGGCAGACATCCCTAGAGCCATGCCACTAGCATGGCTAAAAATCTAATTTCATATATCTGCATTAGGACCAAAGACATTGAAAGATGCTGTAGATAATTTAGTTCCTGAGCTTTCAGCACTGAGTAATATTCGCATCATTTCAGTTGTTATGAGAGATGAATTCACTGACACTGATGCAGCTTCACTAAAGTCATAAAATAAGACCCTGCCACACCATCACACTGCAGACTCAAGGGACCCAGAGGAAAGCAATTCAGGTGACTACAGGTGAAATGTTGGTCAGCAACTGGCTGTAACATGTTTACTGTTGCCTTTTAAATAATTATTATTATGGCTGATTATTATATTGTTAGTCTTTTTGTATATCTGAGAAAACCATAGATCACACAGCTGGTTGGGTACTCAGTGCAGAAAATCATGGTAGAGATCCTTCAGATGATTGTTTTTTGTTTTGATGCACTCAAACACCAAATGATGTACCTTTGCAATTTAAGAATGTACAGTTATAAAGCAACTGGGATTTCATCTTTAATAAAACTTCCAAATGGGGTCATAAAGACTGCTGTGCAGGTGTCCCCACCAGGGATACTCTATAGCTATGAATAGATAGACATGAATTCCCTGTATATACAACAGAACAGGTATGCAACAAAACAGCAGGTAATCAAAAAGTAGATCCAGGAAGACAATTGATAACAACAAATTTGACGTTTGTCAAAGTGTTTGTGTATGAGTATGTTTGTGTTTCTCAATGCTCTAGTTGCTAGGAAGCAGGATGTTAAGTGTCCAAAGGATATTAATATCTAATATTCAGTGCGACTGCTCCTCAGCTCTCACAGGGGCCACACTCTGCCTGCTGGGCTGTGATCTTAGAGCCGGAGCAGAGATTAGTCTATTTTTCTGCTGACGTTCTCACAATACAAACTGTTCTCACTGAAAATATATTTGAATTGAACAATGAGAGACAGCCCACAGGTCAGGGGATCTATGGAAGGGTGTTGACTACAGTGTTATATTTTGCCAGCCAAATATATTTATACTTATAATTTTTCTATCTAAAATCTCAAGAAGCTTACCTTGTGTGCTAATGTTCCCAATAAATGTTGATTTCCAACTTTCCTTTTGTTCCAGATATCCCAGTCTTTCAGCCAAACTGCTGCATGTTTCTCCTCAGGCTTCCTTCAACTCCTCTCTTCTGTTATGGGTAGAACCACTCTATCCTCCTTCGGCAGAAAAGTAAATGGCCACAGAGAACCATCATGTCTATGCCTGCTAGTTTTAACGCGTCTCTTTCTCCAGTCAATGAGGAGAGCATTACAATCACTCCTACTGTCAAGTCCTGCAAATTTACTGCTCGATTGACATCCAGTTGATCAGAAACAGACAAGAAAATAGAAAATGTCTTTAGTGAAGCACTGAAGTCAGAATTTGGACCCTCAAAATAGCACAACGACTTGATCACAGCCAAATTAAATGTCTGTAGAGCTCACATGGCCTGTAGGGTCCAATCCATTCAAAAAATCAATTCCTCACAGCTTATTTTAGAGTCATGGGCAGTCGAGTCTCACACTTTCTTGGTATATCTGCTATCTGATCTTGTTCTGCTGCAGATCCCACTCTGTATCCCACATCCAGTGAACTATTGCTCACTGCTCAGCTCTCATCCTCCCCCTCCCTTTTCACGGTGTCACTGTAGATACTTGGCATTTGGAGACTACATGCTCTTCCCCTACCAAGTGTTGCACCAGTGCCGGTCAGCACTGCTCTGAGTTGAAAGCAACTGGTTTATTCAGGACTGATGTGTACTAGAGAGACAACATAAACACATATATTTCTCTGGGTTTGATTAGGTTAAATTATTTTTCCTAGAAAGTATTTTCGTCACCTTGGAATTATAAGGTTCTAGCTGACATTTTTGTCAAAACTGAGCTATTCACATATTCTTATTCTGTTTTTTTAAGTTGTCTGCATTTTTGGACTTTTTATTTAGAAAACAAAAAGGTTCTATTCCTATCGCTATTGGGAATGCAAAAACCTTGAAGCTCAATATCTCAAAATCGCTCAGAACGCAGATGGAACCTTATAATTCCAAGGTGGCGTTTTGTTAGTATGTGACAGCATTGCTTTAAAGAATGAACACACCACTGATGTGTAGAGTGATATTTCTTTACCTCTCTTTCTTTCAGAAAAGCCAGAAAAAATACAGACTTCTGGCACATTGGGTGTATTATTGGTCCAGATGTAAAATCTATCCATTATTAGGCATCTGTGGTAACTAATAAGTGATTTACACTCCTAATTCACATACTCTTTAATGTCTTTATTTTCTAACTAAAACTAAACAGATCACAGAGTGGGTGGTGTGGTCTCCATTTTGACTCATTCAGAAAGCAAGGCAGCTCCTGTTGAACACACTGGACTTTGAAAAGCCCATGTAGGCAGTTTCTTGCTGAACATCATTCATTTGTCTTATGTGCGTCACAGGACCAATAAGCAGTTGCTTCCTGTTTTTATATGTTGTATATGGTTTTTTCTATATTCACTGTATATATATATATATATATATATATATATATAATAAATAGATCTATATAATAAATAGATCTAAATGTGCAGAAATCTCTTCTATCAGTTCAAACACCCCAGATTAAAATCTATCTGCTATATGCAGTGTGCAAGCGACATCTCATCTCGTGCTGGCTGTTAACAACCCACCGCCACATTGCTCTGCCCAGGAATTCTTTCGTGAGTTTCACAGGACAGAAACAGGATCAATAGTTTCAGGACTAGCCTGACCCAGATTCACTAGAGGCCATCAAGGAGCAGAGAGATGGGTGTAAGGTGTGTGTGACACTGCAATATGAAGGCCTCTAAGGAAGCTAAGCCATAGTGGTCGGAGCTTTCTAATTATAATAGGTAAAAATGTTTGACCTTTGTGAGTGTTAGTGCTGTTGGATCTGTGTTCACTAAAGCAGTAAGACTAGTGCATTTTCATATCTTTTCAGGTGGATAAGCATACACATTTAGCTAACATGCAAGATAAGATAATGCATGTAAGATATGACATTCTTAAAACATTGTTATTGTACAGTGTTTTTAGTGTATAATAGAAATCTATTTAAGGTGATGTAAACATTTGTGAGGAATTGACCAGATTCTGTTTTAAAGGAAGAGACATCACTCTACGTATTTTTATTATCTGTTTATCTGAATGGTTATATTCGTTAGAAACTACTTCAGTAACTGTTTAGAAGACAGAGCAGACATTCATTGACTAAAATCTTTAGCAGAAAATGTATTGAATGTAACATTTGGTAGGTTATAACTGTAATTAAATGATAAATCTTTTTATACAGCACATTTCAAACCTTAAAATACAAGGTTCTCTGTGTGTGGGTGAGTGTGTGTTAAGTGGCTTTGCATCCACCCTATGTTACTATGTTACTACTGTTACTATGATGTCAGGCCTGCAAATGGGTTATGGGTTCAGTTAGGAGATGGCGGACCAGATGGGGATGTGAAGTGTGCTATCGGGACAGAGAGAGCCCAGCCGATACCTCTTACCCAGCGAGTTATTTAAAGGCCGCCTCACTGCGGCAGGGCAAAGTGGGCCAGGCTCGACCACACTCGGGACACGGGCTGCAGCGTTTGATCACACTTTGATCACCTTTCAGATAATCAGCCCACATTCTCCTGATTCAGTTCAAGTGTTATGCCATGTTGTGGTTATCCCTGTGTGGTACAGAAGACACCAGTCAGCGCACAGGATGTTTACTCAAAGCTCAGTCGGACATGAGCGTAACTGGTTCTGGCAGGACACTCAGGATCAGGAGCATGGCAGGTACTCCAATTATACAACTGTGTAACCGTCTGTTTAGTTCAGGCTCACCAGCACTCCTGCTGTTCATGCTCACTTGCTGTTTGTTTCTGCACTTCCTGCTCATTGTTCTATTATCTGTAGCTATATACAGTATCTATAGCTGTAATATGTGGCCTGTAATTGCTGTTGGGAATAAAATCAATCACACAGTTAATCAACCCATATGGCTGCTTCATCTTAATAGTTTGTAAAAATCTTTGAGCAAGAGCTCCTTTCAATTTGGAGTTTATTACAGCTGGAAAAAAGTACAAATATTTTTAATGAGCTTTTCAGCTTCCATTAGCACTAGCACTTCACATTCCAGCTCCTTAATAACAAAGGGGGTAAAATCTTGGGAACAACAAGGCAAATCTGGTAATATCAATGAAACATACTGAAACTACCAACTAGATTTCTAGCTAAGAAATCCCAGTGTCACACAGATGTCTTACTAAAGGTACTGTGAAAACATTAAACAAATGTTTCCTCATTATAATAAACACTACACCCTATTATTACCTTGTATTTCCCTCTTTTTGAACAAAGTGTTACCCCACCTATTGTTACCTCCAGTAATACATTTTACACCCATATAGCCCTGTAGAACATATATTATACCTGATAATATATGTAGAACATATTACACATGATATAACCTGATGAATGAGAGGAGATTAGCCTGTTGTTACCCCATTATTACTCAGATGTTGTGCCCCATTATTACCTTGAGATATTTCTGCACATTATTACCCTCCTGGTTTTGTCAAAATTATTAGGAATTTCAAGTGGTAAATTTGCCCATGTTCTCATTGTAATTGCAGATGTGCCATGGTGAGAATGGAAAGCTACACAGGTGTAGCAACACTAACTAAGTGGGGTGGTGCAAAGGTCAATAAGAATGGTAATAACCCCGTATTACTCTGTTGTTCCCGAGGTATTACCCCTTATTACCTTGTTATACATTGTAAAGTACCACATTAGGTGGCCCTGTGATTGAGTTTTTTTTCCAACTTTTATGGATAAAAATGTGTTTAAAATGACAGCAGGTAAAAAATGTATTTTTGTCAATTTTAGGACTAGAGCTAACTTTCCTACAAAACTTTCAACAAAATTGCTGCAGGCCTGTGTAACACAGAAGTGATCACAAGGAAGAGAGAGAACAAATACAAAAGCTGAAGAAACCGTAGAGAGAGTCTCTGTTGGCAGCCAACACCGACAAAAAACAACCTGAGTGGGGAAGAGAGGCGTTGTGCACCCACCCAACAGAAAGAAATGCTGCACATACACAAGACACAGGACTTTTTTTAGGGAGCTGTTCACTAACGTCCCTGCTCCAGTTAAGGAGAATGCTCCAGCAGCCTAATCAACGTCCTGCCTTATAATAATGAAGTGCTCTCACCTTGTGAAGTAACACAGGGAGTCCAGGAAAGCTCCACACATAAAGGACTGGAGGTTGAATTTCAGGTCCCTCTTACTATGAGGCGACATCTGCATTCAATCAAAAAACTTTAATTAAACCTTTCTGTTGTTCTACCTCATACAAGTGGATAGAGAAGTTTCTTATTTCTCACATAACATAAAGGCAATTTTGTAAGACATGAGACGAGAGAGATCTGTATTAAGAGATCTGCTTCTAACTACAGAAAGACAAAAAAGGCATAAACACAGAATTAAAAAAACTCTGTTACAAGATATATAAAATATTCAGTATTATTAAACATGTAAGTTGTATCACAAGTTTGCTGTTTAGTAAAATTGGTGCATATTAACTGATTTTAAATTGGATCATTGTTTATGGCTTTTCAAGATGTCCATATCTGATAGAAACATGCTTCACATCTTCACATTTGTTTTTCTACCAACCAAACTTTGCTTGATTGTGTCTGACACATATGAGACTTGACTGTATTGAAGTGCTTCCCCAGATCCCATTAAGCCTCATCGTCCTCCATGCCGCGGTTGGTGTTGCCAAACTGATGTTGGTGCCAAATTTATATTTATATCAGGTGAACAACGTAGGATTTATCCATTGTCATGGAAACACTGGCAAATTTGAGTTAGCGCAAACAAATTGCATGTAGGTCAGACACCTCTGGACATGATTTGTAACACTGTGATCCAAATCAACACACACTCAAGCACAGACTTGTGTCACATATGACAATAACAATAAGCAGAGTTGTGGTCCTGTCGGCTGCATAGTAAATACGACTGTATTTGAAGTGTATCATTGGGGAAGCAGGCTGTGCTCACTGATCAGAGCAGCCTCTGTGCTGGTTGCAGTAATTGATCTTTGCATGACTAAATGGGCCACTTATTTTTGCAGCCTGAGCAGGTGCACCTGTGTACTGGTGTTTCTACATGAGCCGCTGATCAGTCATGAGGACTGGGAGCGTTTGTAGGCCAGCTCGACTCAGAACAAACCCTGCAGCTGCACACACACACCCACACACACACACACACACACACACACACACACCCACTACTCCACGCAAAGGAATTCAGAGAGAAGTTTATGTTTGAGATATACAGTATATGAGAATCGCTTTCTTTATTCTGTTTAACATGTTGTAATCAGAGTAAATGTCACATTAGGAATTGATGTAGAGGAACTAATGAACTGTTCCGCCTATTAATTTGATCTTCAAAAAATTATGTTAGAAATATGTTAGAAAGGAAATTATCTGGTTGAAGGGACATAATTCAAAAACACCAGAAACTGTAGCTATAATCACAGATATTATTTTTCATAGATTATTTTAAATGATATCAGAAACTTAATTCTCCGGAGAGCTACTGGTACCATAACAGAACAGAAATAACATGACTGGCTGATAATGTTGGATCCTTGAAATTCCAATCACGCTCAAAAGCTTCTGTATGCATTGATCCTTTAAAGTTTATATTTCTGAGATAAGAGAAGTTCTTTAACGTGATCATTTGGAGTGAAACAAATTAAAATCTAGTTTGCAAAATCATACACATGACAAAATAATCTCAACTCAGGGTTCACTTGAGCTGCAACTAATGATTATTATCGATTCATTAACTAATTGTTTAAGCGCTAGTCTAATTATTATCGTTTTTCCAGAGCTTTCAAACACATCTCAACAGTATTCATCAGCAGATGAAAGCTTCAGACCTAGCAAAGAAAGTGGACCTCCAGTTAAGATTATTTTGTCGAACTACTGTTTCCACGGTCAAGAATGAACTTTCATGCACATAATTATTTGATTTTATCATTGACAAACTTTGAATATATCTCTTGAATGATACAGTGTGAACTCCACTTGTTCAGTCCAGGTTAATGTTCTTCAGGTCTTACCTGCCTGAGCCACATTGATTTTGAGAGAACAGGTGCAGAAATGGTGTTTATTTTGATTTGACTGTCACAGGTGCAGAATTATATCCATGACCATTAACATTATCGTTAACATTATTAAGAATGTTAGCTTTGCTCTCTCAAAGTGTCGGCTCTGGAGTTTCACAAGCCGGAGTCACATGAAAGGAAAGATGAGTGTTGGGTTTTAATGAGGTGCGATGTTCCTCTTTAGGAATATGACTCCAAGGATTCAAGATTAGGTCTTCTGCAAGGACACTGAGAGCTGTGATTTATAATTTACACAGAAATCAGATCTGTGGAGATTTATTGTTATGGATCTGCGTTTCCATAGAATAAAGTTGGACGGGCTAAACTGGAGTAAAGTAAGAAAACATGCTCATCGAAACTCTCTGTGTAGCCTTCTAGATAATTCTAGGTTTACACATATTAAGCGTTAGCAGTTACCTGAGGCAAGCTGTAACATATCTCTGAGTAATGTGAGACGTGCTATAGAAGAGATTGCAAAATGTCTGGGATCTCTATGCTATGAAACCAGGGACTCCTCTGGTTCTTCTCCTTCTGTTTGACGCCTGGCCTGATGTTGGAGACCGTGCTGAAGTGTGTTGTCACTCGCAGGCTCTGTGCAGACCTGATGCTCCACTAATGAGGTACAGTATGCGTGTCCCACATGTGAGCGGACAGTGTTTTCCTGCACCAGCCTCCTCATTAGCTGCCGGGCTCCTGAGAGCTCAGGTACATAGTGTGTCACACACTGCCACTGCATGTTGAGCTACGCGGTGAGAGCACTTGGTTCAGCTTTCTGTGTACCAGACACCCAATCCTGACACCGTGTAGTTATCATGTTCCTACCAACTCGGCTATATCAACACCGGGGACACTTTATTTTACTGTAACTGGCAGCATGTCAGTTTTGCATTTGGATGATCATGAGTTTGGCATGTTCTCCAAAAACGTAATCAGGCTGCTATTAGCAACACATTCACATAGCAAACAGTTCATAATATGTGACCCGAATACATATAAAGTACACGGTGACTTTAGGCAAATCTTGACACTGTTCTTTAGTTTTAGTAGCGTATAACTTCTCATCCAAACTTATCAGGAGAGACTTTGTCTTTATTTATTTCCCATGATGAGGAAAATGAGAAATGCTACTATAATAAGCCATTAATGTGCCATTTTCATACTTTATAACAGGTTCTGCTGAACATTAGTTTTCAGCATCACAGACAGTTATTTACTGAGGCTCTCAGTCAGATACTGTCAGAGGGAAACAAGGAAACATAAACAAATTTTGCAAAAGATGCAAATACTTTACTGTCTGTCTTCACATAACTGAATGATGCCAGAATACAAAATCTTCATACATTATGAATAATATTTTCATATATTGATCAAAAATAGTAACCTTCCCTCAAATTCTTGCCCTTATTTTATTTTGCAGCTCAAATATCTTTGGTCATAAAATACCTGCGTGTCCATTTTTTTTTGCAGCAGCTGCAGAACATAGTTTAAGGTTTAAAAACAGATACAGGTACACTGACATCATCCATGTTTCAGAAGTTGCCTCTACTGGGAGAGTACTTTGTTGTATTATGCTACATCTAGTGGTACAATATGTTAATAACAGTTTTTATTAAACTGATTTAACACACTTTTAATGAAAACACAGGCAGTGTGACTATATGTTACACTGTGCAATGTACTGAATATAAATATAATTTCTTTGTGATTACTCTGTTATGTTTTATAGTAAACTGATAGAAAGGTTTATCTAGAAAAGCCAGTGTTTGTTGCTCCCTCTAGTGGTATCCTGATGCTATCTCTCTCCCTCTCATTCACACACAAATACACACACAAATACACACAAATACACACACACACACACACACACACACACACACACACACACACGCCAATAACAAACAATCTTGACTTGACTGCTCTTTGCACACAGCACATCAACAACACACAACAACAAATTAACTTTTTACACAGTAAAAGAAAAAGTTACACATAATATGACACACATAGTGTAACAACAAAGGTTACACATCATATACATAAATGCATCTTCCGTCTTTAAACTGCACTGACCAGACAGCAGTTTTACACAGATTCCACCTTCTCATCTTGTTTGGATCAGAATGACTCAAACAACTTCATTCTTTCTTGGATAGAAAGGCCTTCTTTTAAACTCTGCAAGTCAAACACAGATAACAAAAATAAGAGAAATCAGACATAAATGAAAGAGTGAAAGTGCTTAATCTCTTGTTACTCTGACTGAAACACTTCACTGTGAGGTAAGGGTTTATACGCGAGTCGTTTATATGAAGGGAAAATCTTGCATTTATCAACTGACAAAAACGTTCCTTTTGGTACAGCAGCAAACGTTACCTTTGATCTCACTCCTCTGATTTGACGTGTGAGGGATGATTTCTCTGTTTTCTTCAGAAAAGCAGCATTACTTGTGTTCGTCACAGTGTCCTCTGAGAAAACAAGAGGGTAGGAAGCGCAGAGAGGGAGAGAATTAAAGGAATAGTTCAGCATTTTGGGAAATATGCTTATTCTCTTACTTGACGAGAGTTAGATGGGGAGATCAATAGAGGTGCTGGTAAGTGGACTTTGTTACCTTTGGACAAAGCCAGGCTGTTTCTCCCTGTCTCCAGTTTTTATGCTAAGCTAAGCTAACTGGCTACTGACTGTGGCTTTATATTTACTGTACGATTATGAGAGTGGTGTCAATCCTCTCATCAAACTCTGAGCAAGAGGGTGAATGAGCTTATTTCCTAAAATGTCAAACTATTCCCTTAAGGTGGATCTAAACATTTTAATCAACCATGTGCTGACAAAAGACATCAGGCCTCACATCAAAATAGGAAGCACTATTCATTAAAGAAATGTTAAATGCTTGAATGTGTGTATGAGTAGAAATCTTATAAGTTATCTTATACACAAAGTGTCTCACCGAGGCTCTGTCCTGAGGCATCTCTTCTTGGAGACCACGTGGCAAACTTGAAATCTTCTTCACAGAGTTTGTGGACATCATGACGAGGTTCCTCCTGGCTGTTAGTATAGAGGGCCTGGAGTTTGTTCTGGGCATATATTTTGTCCTGTTACACACACACACACACACACACATGCGTCAGTGTGAAATCAGAGATTGTTTTTTAGTTCTAGAAAGTTGCTCTTTTCATATAAATGATAAATATATTATCAGACTGTTAGGCCACAGAAATAACAGGTTTGAATTTGTAACTTTACAGTTGCATCCTTTACATACAGTACATGATAGATTATATGTATAGTTTTATGCAGCTGCCTTTATCAAGTTAACTTTATCACATTGTTTTAATATGCCTCAGCCTTTAGGTTAATATTAAATGGGAGGAGAGGTTTTTCTTGTTGATGTTTTGCAGTCCAATCTTGTTATTCTAGCAAGATCCCCAGAAGTCTAAAGAGATTTCAGTACCATTCGAGCAATCTTCAACTCGTCCCTGAGAGAACGAGCTTCCTGTCTGAGAAATTGCATTTCTGCCTCCCTCGCCCGCAGAATCACCTGTAACATAAAGTACAGCAATACAGTATGATAGAGAACATATGACGGTTCTTCAGTAATTCATATGTTGTGTGTTATAGTAAAGGAGACAAGATTATAACTTCAAATATTTAATATATACTTATGGAAATGTATCATTATTCCACCTTTTCCTTCACACACTCTGTATATACACATATATATACAGTATATAACCTCAAATTGGATTCATTAAAGATAAATAATTTGCAAACTTAAGACACAGCAGTAACTCAAGCTACATTAAAACACACATTGTTTATAAAATACACATGTATCATCACTACTTTCTTGGTAGAAGTTTTTAGGAGAGCGACTTTTGGGTTTGAGTTTCTGATATGGGACGAAGATAAATGTTTTCCAGACACTTACCTCCATCTCATAGTAGTCGCTTAGTTGAGAGGCAACATGTGACTGTTTCCCATTTAGCGGAAAATGTAGCTGAGACATTTCATCTGTCGCTCTCTTAAAGGATGACAGAGAAGATACACTGATAAATTCTATGAATGGCTTTAGAAATACACACACACACTATTTATGCTATCGAGATGTGGGTATGTTAATTGAATACAGATGAGGAATAAATGTTTATACCTGCTTCGTTTTGAGCTCCTGGTTTTCTTTCTGGTACTGCATCAAGGACTGCCTCTCATCTTGCAGCTCCTGGTTCAGCTGAGAGTTTTCCAGGCATTTCTGAGTGTGCTGAATCGACAACACCTCAAGCTCCTTATGCATCAACTGGATCTCCTTCCTGCAGGGGCAGAAGCAGAAGCACAGACAATGTTGTACAGTAAAGCGAGTAAAGTTTCAGGAGAAACTTTACTAGGAGGAAGCAATAGATATTTGGTTAAAATACTATTAATAGAAAGTTTAAAAGCTATTGGAGGAAATTGGAGGAAAAACACAGGCCCAATGGCTAGTAATTATTGATTAACTCCTCTTTATGGAAAAACTGACACAAATGAGACTATGAGAAGCACAACTGGAAGATAAATGGGAAAAATTGACATTTATTCAAGACTCAAAATAGCAACAGAACGGACCTGCAAATGAATTCACTATCAGGACTGCATTGAATGACAGAAATACTGAATGTATTTCCCAAACAGTTTTGGCACTGTTTCTTAATCTTAATCTCCAATAAAGATTTGAGTGAGTAGAGTTATGTTAGGTTCCATGATATGGGTCTGGATTTAGTTTTGTTATGGTTAAGGTTTTTGTCTTATTTTGAAGAGTCTAGTTCCATGTTTCCTGTGTGTTCTTGTCCTCCTGCCTCAGCCCTTGATTTTGTTCACCTGTGTCTTGTTACTCACCTGGTTCTGTTTTCCCTCGTTAGGCTCCCTCTATTTATGTCTGTCTTTCCCCTTAGTACTTGTCGGGTCATTGTTTGACACACTGCTGTCGCTGTTAGTTCATGTCTGTTTTCATGCCTAGAAAGTTTAGTTCTTCAAGTTTTATGTTTTCTGTTCTTTGCTCATGGATCACCGGTTACTTTTCCCACGCTCCCTGCAAGAAACCCTTTTGTTCGCTGTTCCGCAGACCATTCCAGGTTTTGTGTTTTGGACTCTTCTGTTTCATGCTCTTGTCTACCTGCTTCCACCCAAAGTAAGATCAATAAACCTGTTACCATTTCCCTACCTTCTGAATCATGTCTGTGTTTGGGTCCCACTCCTACTACCCTTCAACCCTGCATCCTGATAGATACCACCTAGCATCCACATATCCTAACAAGTTATTATATTATTATATTATGTCTTAATAAGTTGTACATGGCATTCATGTGTAAAAAAAGAAAATTGTCATTTGAGATTATTTCTCCAATCAAACATGAGGTCACTCTAATCCAGAATTTGCTCGTATGATTAGACACACACCTGTGTCCACGTGGCTCTCGTGGTATCAGCACCATGGACAGCGGCCAGTGACACAGAATTCAGGGCTCGTTAGTCTGTCCTGTACTAACAAGGTCAGGCAGGAGACTGCACTAATTCCACTCCACAAATTGGTTGATTCTCAATTTATGACAGGAAGTGAACCTGCTGTAGGTGTGGTTTTTGCCTGTTAGTGAGGTCAAGAGGTTTCACATCTGACTGTATATATTTCCATTGTTTCCCTGACTTTCCCTCTTAAGATTTCATTTTTAAGTGACGAATGGTGAGTTTTTCTGTCAAGGAATGTTACTTATTATTATGATTATGTTTTTCAAATCTGTCTTGAACAACAAATAAATCCCTTACCAGTTTACTGTGTAAGGTGCACATCACACTATAATGCAGTCCAATGCAATAGCCCTGCAATAAATGCTGCAGTAATATAGCAAGATGTATATAGCTGTCTGTCAGTAGCTTCAGTGTAAAAACAAACGCTGTCACTCACTCATGCTCCATGTGCAGTTGTGTGATGTCAGCACTCTCCTTAATGTGCTGAGACTGTCGGCCTTTCTCCAGCTCCTGTTTATGGGCTCTCCTCATTGCTACAATGGCTGTTGAAAGATATGACAAGTTGCATAACTGTTTACAATTCTTCCCCTGAGTAACTTCATTTCTGTTAATCTTTGACTAACTTTTCATGATGGACAAAAGCTTCATATAAAGTAATTCTCAAGCCTTCTTTTTGCTGAAATTGCTCATCTTAAAAGACGTATTTGTCATTGAACTAATTCAGTTCAACCAGTCAGTTCGCATGTTATTACAAGAATGTCCTTTATTCGTCATCGCTAAACTAGAGCCCACTCTTTGTCAATCAATTTAAACACGGTTAAAACTTCCCCGCCACAAAAAGTAAATAAATAAAAAGACTGAAATTCAGGCCTACAGTGCTTTTACTTTTGTATGACTTCTTCTTTACCTGCCATTGTGGCAGCTGTCTCATCCTGCAGCAGCTGGTCTTTCTCCTTCAGGAGTGCTGCCACCTCCTTCTGATGCTGCTGCTGTAGGTCACCTATCAGCTGCCTGTGCATTTCCTCCATAGCAGTGAAATCCTGATCACAGGATGCCTGTGTTGAAATTAAGAAAAAGTTCTCTATTGATTTATACACATATATAAGTAGAGAGAGAATCTATAGTGTTATATGGTGGCCGTGTGTTAATGACTGATATTTTGTTAAATATACTATATAAAACAAATAGACATGAATAACCACTTCATAAGTTTCCGTACTATGCTCTTAGGAACAGTACTTTCCCCACCATAATAAATCTTGAACTGCTAAAATTCAAGGAATCAAATGGAATTTAAGATTTCAAATTAAAGTGAAAGTGAAGGAAATAAAAAATTTTAACCAAGGTTGATTTGTAAAAAAAAAAAAAGAGCTCCAATTAGTAGAAGGTACAGTATCGTCTACCTTTCTGACAGAGACAGAATCTTTCCTAAATCCCGACTTCTTGACTATTAGTGGAACAAATAAAGCTGCAAAATGTTAAAAATGAATTACTTGTTAAAGAGACCAAGTATCTAATAAATAAATAAGGTCTTTGTTACCTCAAGTTTTTCTAGATCTTTCTGCTCTCTCATGGCTGCTGCATCACCTCCCACTATTCGGTTCCCAAGCTCTCCTGTTTTTCTCTCCATCCCAGTCTGGTCTGGCAGGGAGGAGGTACCTTCAGTGAAAGCAGGTGTCTCTGTGCAGGATTTGGTCTGTTTCTCTTTGGAAGCACAACACTTGTAGTAACCATGCAAGTGTTTCATCTCCTCTTCATGGATCCGTTGCAGTTCCCTTATCTTCTCTTGAAACTCCGTTTCCAGTTTTTTCATCCGTTCCTCGTGATAATCCTCGATTTTCCCTATGTCTTCCAGGAGTCTCTGGTTCCCAGTCTCTACAGATATTATCTTTTGCTCAGCACGCTCTAGTTCTTCTCTTAATACACTGTTGTCCTCCTGAAGCTGACATAAGGTGTGATTAAAAGTCTCCTGCTCATCCTTTAATGTGATGTCCTGCTCTTTGCACACAGCTTGCAGTTTGTCCTGTAACACCCCACTTTGCTGCAATTCCTGCTCTAAATCCAAGTACAGCCTGTCTGACAAATAAATCAACTTTGCCTGCTCCTGCATCCAATTTAAGTCAACTGCAGAAGCATTTTCCCAGTTATCGTCCATACCACACTCTACTCCATCGCCATCAGAAATGTCCTGGCAGAGTAGGCGTAAAGATTTAGCCCGTCTTTGCAGCCGGGATATAAGTCTCTCTAACCAGTGTGGTTCTTTCTCTGCCTCTACCTTTTTGACATCAGATTCATCCTTTTCAGCTGGTTTCGCAGCTCTGTCTACACCTCTGCCCTCTCCCTGCACTTGCTCCTCATAAGGAGCCAACTCTGGGGGATTGATATCTGCCAGACCCTTCCTTTGATGCTCCACATCTTGATTATTTACTTGAGTAACGCTCTCATATTGCTGCTGAAATTTTAAGGCAGCATGAATGAGCTCTGCTTCAGCACAAACTCTACCGATGGCCCTTTCTAAGAGTTCATTGTTGTCACATTCTGCTCTTCCAGACTGAGTCCTTGTTTCTGTTTTTAAGGCTATTCTTTGGGAGATTATGCTTTTGTACCTGTGTGCCACATCCCCCTCATCCTCTGTTGGTACTAAGCACAGTTGTCCAATGCCATGTTGACTCTGAAGGACAGAGACCATTTTTTCTACTACAAATAGTTCCCTCATTAAACACTTCCCAACACTTTCCATGTCAATGTCTGAGGGTAATGTATTAGTGAGTTTACTTTTAGCACTAGCGTTGCTCTCAGCTCCAGCTAATGTCTCATCATTGAGAATCTTGTCCTCTCCTTTGCTGGCGTTATGTGATTCATGCTGTTGTTTCTCTGCATCTTTCTCTCCTTGCTGAAGGCAGGCAGCAATGGTGGCTAACTGCCTCTCAAAGTCAGTAATATTAATTGGAGTGGCTTGAAGTCTCTCTCTGCAGGCTTGTATGATGTTTAGTGCGACCTGAAACCTGCCAACCAGCATCCTGCAGCGGTTCTCTGTTTCCTGGGCGAAGCGCTGGCTCTGCTTGGCCTGACTGTGAAGCAGCAGACTGAGGTGCTGAGCAGTGGCTCGACTCCGAGTGAGCTGGGAGCAAAGGTGGGGGTCCTGGCAGCTGATGTGCCTCTGGTGTTCCTCCAGTCTTTGCATGATGTCCCTTAGCTTCTCCTCTGTTACATAAAGCTTGGTTTCAAGTGTCTGGATCACAGACATAAACCTTTCTGGGTCATCTCCCGCAGTGACAATGCACTGGTAGGATGGATCCATCGAGTGAGAATGGGGTCTTGCGTGTTCAACGACATTTGAGTTGTTAAACAACTGGCCACTGTCATTTACAGTGAGAAGATCATTTGTCGGATGTTGTCTCTCATGTTGCTGAGTAGACGCATCCTGAGAAGAGGCACAGGTGCAAACTTTCAACACTTCATTCAGCTTCACTTCTGTCTCCTCCAGGCTATTACCTAAGACTTCCATCTTTAGCAAAACTTCACTCAGCTCTTGCTCCTTCCTGTCCAGGAGTCTCTCGTAGCCTTCTCGTATGTCCTGTGTTTCAGTCTCCTTTTGTCGCACCTTCCCTAAGGCCAGCTGCAGTTCCTCACAAACTCTCTCATATGAGTGCTCAATATTGTAGTATTGTGTCTCTTCTGTTTTCAAGCGGTTTCGCAGCCTGCTCACCTCCCCATCTGCCTCAAATAACTGGTTCTGCAGCTCTTGACAGTGACGGTCAAGCTGCTCTCGTTCCTCTTGAAGTTTCTGTACAGCAGACACTGTACACCCTAGCTCTTCTTGAAGCTGTTGTTGAGCCTCCTCAATTTCCCTGGTCCAGGTCTGAGTCTTATTCAGGCTTTCCACCTGCTGTTCAGCCCTGTCCAGTCGCTCCTGAAGGTCCTGTGAGTGCTGCTCTGCCTGTGCCAGGCTAGCAGTCAAGCTCCTCCGTTCCCTGTCCTGACTTGCTTGAAGGAGCATGAGGTGCTTCTGCAGGCGAGCCTCTTTTTGAGCCTGCGCTTCCTCATTAGCATGAAGTTGAGTTGTCACCTCTTGGAGTTGTTTCTGCAAGCGATCAGCCTCCTGCTGGAGACTGTGGTAACTCTGCAACTCCTGCTGCAGCTGTGTCATGCGCGACTCAGCCTCCCTCCTCTGATCTTCACTGGTGCTCAGCTGGGACTTCAGGGAAGCCACACAATGCTCCCACTCCATCTGCTGCTCATGAACCCTTCGGCGATCTTGCTCTAGATGGGCTTGTGCAAGTGCCGTGGCGTCACCTGTGACCAGTAACTGTGCTTGCTGAGCTAAGAGATCTACTCTTCGCCGCAGTTCAGTTTCTCTGGCTTCCTCCTGACTCCTCTTTTGAGCCTCCAGCTCAAAGCGAAGGTCATGGTTCATCTTCTGCAGTCGATGTAAAGCCAGTGCTTGTTCCGAAGACGAGTTGGTGTTTGAAAGAAGATCCTTCTACAGGACAACAGTGAGCTTTAATTAGGACAAACTGTGCTTTGCATGCTGATATTTTAATATAGAATATGCAACTTTATTTTTTCTGTGTGTTACTACATGGTAACTAAGGTAATTATGGTGTACATGTAACTTGTAAAGCTGTAGGAGACTAATTGTTTTTTGCAGTTACTTAAGAACTTCATAAATAAATCTGAAAGTAAAGCCTTATTCTCTTACATCCTATCTTGCCTTTTATCGGTGTATTACAATATGGTATACTATAAATATTGAATGTACTGTATACAGTATGTTTCTTCTGTGTTTTACCTGTGGATGAACCAGTTCCCTTGAATGACTCTCTCTTTCTTGTTGTAGCTCATCCTGCAGGTTCCTGTTTAACTGCTGGAGTCGAGACAATTCCTTCTGTGTTTGTTCCAGCTGTAGAGAAATTATAACGAACTGTCACACAAAACAGGTATTCAAGTTTTTATGTATTCAGGTAAAAATGCTTAAATACATTTGTGCACTTCTGATTCTTTCAGTATTTCTTACAAGATTGAGTTTCCGGTTTGTGACACCTTATTAGTTTGCTATGGCAGAAACAAAGATGTAAGTGTTTGTGGAATTACACAGACACTCAAACATCATCTCACCTCTTTGACAAGTTGCCCAGTTTGCTGCTCACAGGGCAGTTTTTCCTTCACCTTCGTGCATTCACAGGTGACGTTCATTGATACTTGTTGCTCCTCACTCTGGGCTGTGGTTTTATCTTGCTGCTCACCATCGCTCCGCATGTTTGAATGTTTGTCAAAACACTCAGAACAATTATTTGACAGCAGTGTTGTGGAAGTAGAGCTGTCATTTCCAGCTCCCTCGACACACGATGATGCACATGTCACACCTGGTGCACAGAAGGTTTTACACAGAAATTAATTTAGTGCAATGTGATATGTAATGTAACAATATGTATGTAACACTCCCACTATGTCTGTTCCTCTATGGAGCAAATTAAAATTTAAAAATACTGTATATATGTGATGACATTTTTTTTATTTGTCTCAGTTTGTTCAATGACTCAACAGTCTGTGTGGTTGCAACAAGAAGCGTACATTGATGACAGGAAGTGCCTTCGCACTCCTCCACCTGCCGTGGAGGACTGATGGGAGACAGAGCAGAAGAGGCGGAGGGTGAGATGGGGGAGGACAGGTGAGAGAAGGAGATCATAGAGCTTCCATCAGCGGAACTCTGCTCTCTCTCTGACTGCAGTTTGAGTTCCTCTTCTTCCTGCTGTTGATGTGTTTCCTCTGCACAGTCACTGGTTTGGTGCTCTTGCAGAAACTGTGAGTCTAGCTGCGGTGATTTCTGCTCTGAGAGGAAGCTGTGAGGAATACAAAAGAAACTTCTTTAGACTATACATAAAGGGTAATTTTTTAGTATGTTGCAGCTTGTAAGGATTAAATGTTCTTCATGATGTAAACTCTCAATGAAATCAGTCCTAAAGGCAGAGCCCATGAGATGAAACATTGCAATACATTTGATCTACAAATTTGACACCAATCATGCAGCACTTTTAGAAATAAAATAAAACAACTCTATTAACCTTGTGACTTCAGGTGTAAGACTGGGCCTCACATTCTTCAACACTGCTTGGACCCAGTTGCGTCTCATCCCAGAGGTCATAGCACAAAGTGTGTACACTCCGTCTCTGGTCTGTGGAAAGAGAAATATCATTCATTACACGCCTTAAAGTGAAAGGTAGTGGATGTGTTCACTTTAAAAACTGGTTTCCAGTTGTATTTATGGTCACTGACATCTTGTCACCGTTTACCTAAAATGTTGGATTACCTTGATTTACCATCAATGTTTGACTCCTGCTACACACCTCTTTTCTCCCAAAAAGTTTCTAAAGGATTTTTTTTAATTGATATGTTTAGTGATGAAAATGTATGTTGCAAAGCAATTTTTCAAATACGCTGCAAAGAAGAATTAGATGTACATGGAGTTGTGAGTGGATAATGTATCGTTACTGGTATGTACAATAAGAAAACAGGAATATTGGCAGTTTTGTATCAGGTAATTGCAATGGCATCCAGAACCAGACAGATAAAATCACTAAGAGTTTATGTTAAATATCACATACTGTAAAACTACTGTAGTTAAGAATTTCTGTAGTTAAGAATTGCTTTTGTTTCTGTATTTTGTGAAACATGCAAGAGGAATAGTAACTGCCACATAGAGAATTGCAGATAAGCATATTACATCTCTAGTGACGCTAGAAAAGAACAATAAGTTACAGTAACTAAGCATCTTTGCCTTCAGATCAAGTGAAATCCAGCTAAGATTGCATAGATGCAGAGAAATAAATTCACAAAATAAAGGGGAAGTGGGGTTTGGGGAGAATACTCAGGGTATCGTCAAAAATGAACCGTTACTACATGAAAGAGGACGTCACTCCTCCAACACAAACGAGTCTGTATGAAAAAGCCACATGATTTCAGAGAGACTCCAGCAAGTCACATGATCTCGGGACTATGGAGATTTGCTTATGTGGAACCCTACTCCAGATATTTAAGACCTTAATACGTTTGCATATATAAACATTTGGATTAAACAAACCAGCGAGCCTGTATAATTTGCCTCCACAAAGTCCATCCATACTAGGTCCACACCAAACAGCCGCTGCAGACTGAGACATTTCTGGTAGAAAAGCCAAAATGAGCACACACAATGAGTGTCCCAAATGAGGATGCTGGTTCATTCTTCCCAAGCATCGACCGGCAGCTTCAACCAAAAGCGATGCTTAAAGATCCTTGATTCTGATTGATTAGACACTGTCACATACTATTTGGCCATACCTGCCTGTGTAGAAGCTGAACAACTTTATTTTATTGCTCTAAACGCTTAATGAGCCATTAACATGTGGGTACAATGAAATCATAAGACAACAAATCTACAAAACAGTTTTTAAATTACAGAAACGTCTGCCTTCATCATACCTAATAATGCCTTGTCACACTCGCCACATATTATGGAGCACATGCGATGATATGTTATCAGACTCATTGAACTGTATGCATTATTCATTTATTCGACTGTAAAACTCACATGAATTTGAAAACCACAATTCTTCTGAGCTGGGTAGTCTGTGATGTCAAAACATGTGGACAAGTTTATCTCAGCATCCACATCAGCTGCCTGAAATGAACAATCGGGGAACAAGACAGCTTAGAGCAAATATCTTTGCTATAGGATCAATCTGCATACTGACAGCCATATGAGCTTCTTCTTCAACTGTAAAGTTACGTTTATTTTTTCATTTAACAAAGCAGAATATAGCAGAATACCAGCGCACCTCCTCTGCTATTGAGTCTTTGTAGAACCTCAGGATTTGGTCAGTCAGGACAAACCAGTGTTTCTGCCACTACAGGAGACATATTCACAGTCAGAGCAGAACAAGATTATTAGCTTGGCAGACCTGTAATCAGGCCACTGCTCCTCAAATTTTAAGTGACAGTGAATTGACCAGTTCACCTGTCCAGTTTCATCCTGCCGCATCATCCATCCTTTCTTAAAGTTGAGTAGGTCAAGCTGAAGGAGAAGCAAAGCATTTTATGCCTTGTTGAGGCATAATCCTCAAATTATATCTATTACTTTATTGATGAACATCATAATTTATTATTTAAATGTGATATTTTGGGGTTTTATACTTCACATCCAAAATAGTCAGCAGGCTCAAACATGCTGAGCGCTCCAGATAACTCCACAACATGCAGACATTTACTAGTAAAAGAGCCTGTCTTTGTGATATAACGTAAGCACATCGCAGACTTTTGGGAGAATGTGGCATGATCAGACTCACAATAGCAGAGGCTTCAACATCTCTGCTCTCGAGGGATTTGAGCCGGCGGTAACGAGGGATGTACGAGTGTGAGACATCAGGAGCAGAGCGTTTCAACTCCTGGCACAGAAAAGAGGATATAACTGACGCTGAGGTTTTTGTTTTGTTTACAAATCGTCTTCTCTGCTTAAAGTGAGTCATCATTAAGTTAAAAACATTGGGGATTTGCAGCCATTTTACACCCAAAATGACAGAAGTAATAAGGAGAAGCAATTAGTATTGTCCTTGTATGTACCTTCTAAAGCACTGGATTCATGCTTCACTTCAGAATGAGTTTAAGTGAGAGATATGGAGTCTTTTAACATCTAATAGACCATTTTTATATAGAGGACTTTTTAACCTAAGAGCACATGTTCTCTTGGTGCATTCCTCAAAATTTGGTTAAGTAAGTTAAGTAATGTCATTGAAATCTAACAATGCGACTCCATTAATGAATGTTAATTAATCAAACTTCTGAATACCACTAAAGTCTGAATGTTTTACACAAGGATTCTTTGATAATGATATTGTTATTTGGACATGGCTTTTACTTAATGGGACAATCTTTGCATGACTAGTAAAATTTCAGGGATTTTATAGCTCCATTTATAATAACTTTTTTTCAAAGTCTACAATCACCTGTTTGGTTCTCAGGGTTTCTAAAATATTCCTAAAAATATTCCTTCCTACTTTTTTTATTGGGCGATTATTTAATATATTGCAAGTTGCTGCCCTTCGATATCCCAATGACTTCCACTTCATTGAACTCTTTGATTCACATGTTTAGTTTTGGAGGAAAATCCTAAATAATTTCATGGATTTGTAATTATTTGTGGCATGTCCTGTTAGTGCACTGGCACAAATGCACAGAGAAACACACACATACAGAAAAGTAAATCCTTGTATTGGCTCCAGTTAATGTGAACTTCATCCTTCAAAGAGGCAATGTGTTAAATTTATCTTATTTCTTGCTGGATTAGTTTACTGTCGAATGATAGTTAGATGAGACAGTGTCTAACTTAATTCTATCAACAAAAAAATTACATGTTTCTTAAGTAGAACACAATGTTTTGTTGCCCCTTCTCTTCTATTTATTACAACCAAATCTCTAAAAATGTCTTGATTTCACAGTTATTGTGTTTCAAAAATTCATGGCGCTTTCATTTGCAATTGCCTAAATTAGTTTTATTCGCGTGAAGTAGCAATGTATGGTCAATATTAATATATCTTGCAGTGCAATAAAAGAGAGTTGTTCTTTCTCAGTGGCTTACTGAACAGAATCAGCAACACTGATGAGATCGTTTGATAATCATACACAGGAGATTTCATTTAAATAAATGGTGACCCAAGATGTGGCATGCCTTCAGTAACCAGCAAGAAACCAGACTGGACAATCCCCACACTCAAACACTCCTGCTTGCCACACTCATATCATGTTTCTTATTGTCTGGACCAGTAATTAAATCATTTGAAACTAGCTAACAGCTAAGACAGTGCCATGATTGCCCCTGAAACCAAACTGATTTAGTGCTTCACTTGGCTTTCAGCTCAACAATATTTGTGATAAGCAAAACAACAAAGAGATTTGATTATTAAGATCGCTGCAGTGTCCACCTTTGTATGGAGGGACTACATGTGTCAGTTTCAATCGACTACGCAAGACAATATAGAACAATTCATATATGTCTGTAATATGCTGATTGGTACAGACAGACAACAGCAGAAAGCCGTCTTGACATCTCTGACCTGTATAGAGCCTTAAGTTCAACATCAGCACTTAACAGTTACTTAGAAAACAGTTTGAATATGTATTCATAAATACACTAACAGTACCTGTTTCTTTACTTTGTTGCAGTGATGATGATATTCAGAGGTGGAAACCAAAGAGGAGGAAGACTCCGGTGGCTCGGAGGAGCTGCTAGCTTTCATTTTCTCAGCATTATCACCATGACACTGGTCTTCGTTATCCCTTTAAGGATGGAAACATAAATGGAACCGATTGTTATGGTTATTCCTGGCTGCAGATCACTAACATGTATCATTCATTTGAAATATAGTACAATAACTGCATTTCACAGAGCAACCATAAAAAAAAATCAAGAAGCATCTGCAATTCTTAAAAAAACTTAAAAAAACAACAACAAACCTGATTTGCTCCTCAGAGGAGAACAGCTGGCCAGATTTCAAGCCTTTCTTTTCTGTGGTTTGTCCTTTTTTTACTTGTGAACCTGGAACGGCATGATCTGAATCTGTTTCAGAGGCAGCAGTAAAGAAACAACAGCTGTACATAAAACAATTCGACTTAATTTAACAACTTCTTACACATTTAGATATTTAGAAATATGATATAATATATGGGATTTCTGACTATAATATAACTTAATTTAGATAAATATTCTATAAATATACTTTTACAGAACACACACACACATAAATTAAACATGGATGAAATTACCGTCTCCAGTGGACCTTTGGTCGAGTCTGTTGAGAGAGCGGCTGCTTCTCATGAACGGCGCAGCAGAGAGAGAGGTGGTGTGGAGGGACGAAAAGCTCTGGCTGCTGCAGAGGCAGAGAGCTGGCCTGGCTGGGTGAGATGCTTGTTTGGTACCCTCTCTGGAAAGGCTGCCCCTTTTCAAAGCACCACTGCCAGCCTTACTGCCACTCGCAGTCGAGTCACTACCTCTGCTGCTGAGGCTGTTGCTCCTTCCATGACTAACACTGGCTTTAGACGTACTGTTGCCAGCCTGTTTACCTCCACTGGATACAGGTACTGTTGATGCTGCTGGTGCCTTTGGTAGAGAGAAAAAGAGAGCAAGAGCAGAGGCTAAACAGTGATTGTCTAAGAAAAAAAGTCACAAAATATGATCATATTTAAATGTCAAACACCACACCTCCTGCTCCCAACTTGGACTCTTTGACACATACAATCCAATCACCACTGGAGAAAACCTTTTAATCCTCACAAGAGCTCTTAATTTGCTTAAGTACCATCTGACCAACACTGTGGTCGTGGACAAACACACACACACATACACACACACACACACACACACACACACACACACACACACATTAAACTTAATCACACTTGAGCATTGGAAAGCCATCAGATATAGGCGGTCTATTCCAGTCTCAGTAGATGCAACCTCACCAACTGCAGGGGCAATCAATCTGTGCCCGGACCACAAGACAGAGAAATCAATTAGAGGAGGCTCGAAGAGTCCTGACTTAGCAACTTGTGCAGGTTATAACTGCGCTGACTTGATCTTCAGCCATTAATGGCTACATAACTCAAACCAAATGCATGCACGTCTAACAAAAGCATGCACCCACTATGAGGAAATGGTGTCCTTGTGAAATGAACAACACAGAACATTGTTAATATAGTCCAATAATTTCTAACACTTTTATATACACAGATGGTATTAGCTATACTGCTGGAGGAAGGTGGAGTTGTTATACAGCAAGATGCAACCTTTGTAAAACCAGATAGCAGTAAGATATTTGCCAGTGAGCTTCAAAACGAATTAAAAATGGAATCAATTATTTTTCTGATTACTGATTTAAAAAAAACAGCAAAATGAAAAAAACACCCTGAAAAATGTACAATTCCTCTGTTTCTGAGTTTATTTGTTGTGGTAACGTGTTAACTTAGTTGATGAGTATGATTCAGGGTTTAGATACTATGATCCAGGAAATTATTTCATAGGTCAAAACAATTTTAACAATACTGCTGTGTTGCAAATCATAAACTGGGGACAGATAGGATCATTATTGTCACTTTTTGAATGTCTTTTTTTTCAAAGGTTGTATTTGAATCATATTGGAATGACATAACATTTTAACACATGCTGAAAAAAACTGTATATGTTTTACACTTTGGTTCAAATCTTGAACATTTATCGTGATAAAATGTGCTCTATATCCACACCATGTGTTTTCCAACACAGCTGAGCAACAATCCTGGTATACAGGTGAAACATACATTTTTCTAGAACAACATAAGAAATGTAAAGTAAGTCATATTTTAAAAGTCACATGTTACCTAATCCTCATGACACTTCAAATCTATGAAAGAATAAAAGATGAACAGATAAATCAAATCAGTGTAATAAAACAGTCAGTGGTGTCTCTGAGAAGCTCCTTATTCAGACAAAATGTAAAGGTCATAAGCATCACTAAACTACCAAACCAGCATTTCTGAATGTCAAAGTGGCACTTACCTTCCCCCCTGTCTTCTGTGTAGGTTTGTTGGTCTTAGAGTTTACCAGCGTCTCGTGCCACCTACTATAGATACGATTCAGACAGTTTAAAGCTTCCTGCACTTTCAGAAAACAATTATTTAGCAGGGGTCACAATGTCATCATTATATTTTATTTAACTATATTCAAAGTTGTATATATTTATAGAAAGCATCCCTGTGCTGATTATCTTGCTTGAAGATGTCAAAAAGTTCAACCATATTATGTTTACTTGTAAGGCAGCTCATGAACAGCCCAAGTTAATAGAAATAGTATGTAGATGGCAAACATCAGGGTCAGCGATGATTGTTGTTGTTCAAAGGGATGCTCCGTATGCCTACCTGGCAATGCAATAAGCCCTTTCCCAAATTAGCCTTTAAAAATGCAATGCAAAATCTTTACTGGTGGTCAAATACCTGCTGCAACAAATGGTCTTTTTCTCTTATTTAGCTGCTTATGGCCGTGCTTGGGAAGCTGTGATTACTTCAGAGGAAATGAAGGGGCATTTGACACGTTGTAAATTAGCGCCCAGAGTTAGCAGGATGGTGCCAAGAAACATTAACATGATTTGGCAGCAATGTAAGTGTAATGTAGACTTGTAGCTGCGTACAGAGCAGGGATTAAAAAACGTTTTAACACATCCGTCTCTCTCACATCAAGAAAGAGAGAATTCACTGCCAGTAAAGTGATCACATGTAGAAACAGAAGGTACCAGGTAAACAATGCATAAGCAAACGTCAAACTTTAGTCCATATAATTCAATTCAATTCAATTCAGTTTTATTTATATAGCGCCATATCATAACAACGTTATCTCAGGGCACTTTGTCATAAAGAGCAGGTCTAGACCGACTCCTTATGTGTACAGAGACCCAACAATTCCCACCAAGAGCAAGCACAAGCAACAGTGGCAAGGAAAAACTCCCTTTTAACAGGCAGAAACCTTGAGCAGAACCAGGCTCTGGGTGGGCGGTCATCTGCCTCGAATTGAACATGCTCACTGTTCCTTCTCATGATGATGTTACGCATGTACATTGTTACTATTAAGATGTTATGGTTACAGCAATGTATTCATTTGTTTGAGTTTTTATTTAACTAATCCATTTCATTTCAGAAAAAATAGCATAAAAGCAATGGTTTCTATGTTATATAGGAAACAGATAGATAATGCTGACTTACCTTTGCTTCTTGGACATCATTTTCAGCAGTATGAAAAAACACTGAATGAGACTATTAAGATAAACATGAGAACTTCTGGCTGATATCGTTATCCATCTGCAAAAGAGGTGCGCTCCCTCTCACTCTGGCAAAAACCAGAGAGAACAAATCACAAACAGGTCCATACAACACTGTCCCAAAGAAACACGCACACATAATCCCATACAGAGTTGACAAACTCCATTAGAGTTTTGCAGGATTAGGCCAACAGCTTAACAGGATTACTACACTGTCATTTTAGTAAACTTAACATACCTGCCTACAATGTCTAGAAATGCTCCAAATGTCTTTCAGGTTTATATCAAGACACACTATTTAACTTTCATGAGCACAATCCACAACCGCAGTGGAGAGAAAAACATAAACTTTATCAAGTCCAACTGAGAAGGATTTCGCTGCTGACTGTGTATTTGCTCTGCTGAGGACACACAGCGACACAGCTGTCACTGTGGATCTGTGTGCTGTGACCTGACCTGAACTATCAACATCTATTACTTAGACACATCACTTGTCTGAGTAAAAGCACTTTTAATACATCAAGAAATCATGCAATTGAAGTTAAAGTGCTCAAACTAATTAGTAATTTAATTGTGTGTGGTGAAAAAGTGTAAGGCTGTAGACTGAGATGGAAAATGAGAAGAAAAAGAAAACACAAGTAAAATTGGAGTTATTTAAATCATTCATAGTTTAAAGATAGAGTCACTTACTGTAATTATTTCATTATGGAAGACTGGGTACGATTGTAAGACAGGTTAGTTAAACAGTTCCTCCAATCGGGAGCATGATAGAAATGAGGTGATCAGATGTACAGACACTCTATTTGGTGCAAGGCTCACACATGAGAACTAAAGAGGCCAATGAGGAAGAAAAATTACAACTTTACAGCCAACTTTCTGATTTTGAGGCAAAATAAGAAATTGTTTAACTTTTTTTTTTTCTAGAGGTTAAAACTATATTGTTTGCTTAATGCCCTGAGGCAGTTCTAAGTAGCTGTAACTGATAATATCAGGTAATATTAAGGTGTTAATGTTAGACTGATGTTGTGACACACATTTTTACACACTTTGTATATTTTGTTTATCTTTTTTCAATTCCACATGAGCTTTACTGGCATGAAAGTAAAATGTAAAAAATGTTGCAACCATGTCTGGTCTCCCCTACATTTAATATGACATGCTATTTTAATAGTACCATAGGTAATGTTGGCACATTGTAGCATACAGTTGTATCTCAACAGTCAATGCCAAATTTGAACAATTTGTCTTTAATACTAAAAAAATCAACATTAGCTATACTCTGACATATTCGGAGCATAAAATATAAATTAAAGTTTTGTTTTTCCAAACTAAACTAAACTAGCCAACCTTTTGTATTAATAAACTAGTTTAAATTGGTTTTACTTGAGTTAAGTCGGAGAAACCTAATGATAAAACTGCACTTTCACACCCATCTTCTATTGTCCCACGTGACTTGAATGCAGCATGTGAAACATTTGGGGTCGGCCTCAAACTTTGGTGGTTTCAACACTTATTGGCGTTAAACAGTTTGTGCTTCTTCCATCAGCGTATTTTATGATAACTATGTCTAAAGGTTACTTATATCGCAGTTATCTTAATCTTTAAATCCATCGGGACTGTTTTCTCCTCTCTGACAACAACGACGTTGATTGGCTGGATGTCACGTGTCCTCACAGCTGATTTCGTTGGATGAAGTGTTTTGCTTTGAGCGTTTATCATTTCATGTAGCCATTTCTGGTTAGCTGTAGAGTAGCATAGCAATCATCGTCAACTGTAGCAAGCTACTATGGCACAGGCAGCACAGGCAAATGCCTTCGACGCAAACAGCTCTCAGATCCAGGTGGAACACGATAGAAAGCGTCGGCAGTTTGTTATAAGACTAAATGGTAAGTAATGTAAACATTAGCATGCTATCTGGCTAATGTTAGCTCAGAGGTTGATGTAGCTTTCCTTGTTGCAAACATCGTCGTCGTGCTCTTATAGATAACTCCAGCTGCCATTTCAGACAAAGAGAGGTTATTCATTTCACATCGTAGGAGTGTCACGTCTTTATTCAGATACGATTTCGTGTCAGGAGCTGAACAGGCATCAGTGCCTTGACTTGTAACTTCACCAGCTTGTTTTGGGGGCTTTTTTGGCACGACGAAAGCATTTTCTTCGTTCCCTACCTGAAAGCAAATATGTAACCTTCCAACAGCATCCACTCACAAAAAACAGTGTAATAGACATTCAGTATTAACTTCAATTATTATTTTCAGTGAAGTTCCCTTATGACAACCTAGTTCCTGTCCCCAACCTATACAAGTTATTCTTGATTAAACATGCACTGTATTTTATTAGCCAGACATATATATGGGTCATGGCACTTCCTTTTGTTTAAAACTAATTGCCCTTTGTTTTTGGCTTTAAAACTTTTTTGTTATGACAAACTAAAATATAGGTGTTTTGAAGTGTGTTAATGTGTGTGTATATGTGCATGTAAGTTTCATTTAATGTTATATGGCAATTATTTTTGATCATCGAAGAATTTAGATGATCATGTGTATTACAGCTGTGTGTGTGTGTGTGTGAGTGAGATGTGTTTACAGCAAAAAAGTGGAAGCCATTGTTTCCTGAATGAAGAGCTTTATCAATCTCTGTCCGACCCGCTACATTATCCTTTTCCACAAGCACTTGTCTGTACCTGGCTAGGCGAACTTAAAGGCTATTGACTGTGGCACCATATCACATGGTATCAAACCAGTGACCCTCCTGTTTTGATGTGACTGAATGTTCACCGAGTCAAGTTACTCATGCCATGTCTTATTGAGCAGCCATGTTGCAGTATTATATGTAGATTGCAAGCTGCTACAGCAACTTGATCAATAATTAGCCAGTGGGCTTACACTTAGCTTTAAATGCCAAGACATTATAGTTAATGTAGCGTAAGATTGTGTTGCATACATGAGGTAGACAACACAAGTTTTTTTTTGTGTTGTGGTGGCTGTTGATTGTCACATGAGCATTTTTCTATTAATCTACTATATTAGGTTTGGCCTTAAACATTGACAATTGCATGCAAGTACTATCGGTATCCCCTAGCAAGGTGGTGTCAAGCTGCCGTTTGTAAGCTGTAGGAAACCAGATTGGGTGGAGACAAACTTTACACAAACACGACTTCTGTCTGCCCTCAGGATCTCATGATCGTGCAGTTCTTCTGTATGAATATGTTGGGAAGAAGACGGTGGACTTGCAACACACCGAAGTTCCAGATGCTTACAGAGGGAGAGGAATAGCCAAGCACCTGGCCAAGGTAAAACTCATAAGTACTCAAATATTAAAATCAATGACCAAAGTGTCCATATAAAATGCTGTCTGATAAAATGCCTGTCAGGACAATTTAGATGTGACATTTACGCTTCTGTGATGGCAGGCAGCCATGGACTTTGTGGTGGAAGAGGATCTGAAAGCCCACTTGACCTGCTGGTACATTCAGAAATACGTCAAAGAGAATCCTCAGCCTCAGTACTTTGAACATATTTATCAATGACCCTACATGGCTCCGGCAGAGAAGAGAAGGAGAAAGAGACTCCCAGGGGATAAACACTGTGTGGCAGCATGCTTTGGAGTTACAGGCTGATATACAACAAAGGACCTTCCAGGCATTGTTAAACAGGACACTGAGTGACTCCAGAGACAACTGATCTCACAGCAAAGACGTCTCCTAGCTGAACGTTGGGTCGATGGGTCAGTTATGTCCATAACACGTGGATACACACTCACCAGAAACAGGAAGTGAATCAGTTGTTCACGACTTGTAAAAACATGAGCAAATAAACTAACCAAAGCTGAAGCCTGTTACCTCAGACAGAAACCTTCAGGATGCATCACTGACTGGAAGCAAGGGTTGGGCATGTATTGAGAACAGATGCGAGTCTAATCTTAAGTTGCAAACTTTCTGTCTGCAAGATGACTGACCCAGGTGTGTTTTTCCATGATAGTTTGGACGGAAGCAATGAGGGCTTCACTGATGCTCAAACTGTGATGACTTTTTTTATTTCGACCCCTTTTTTATATTCCGTGGCTTTGGTTTTATTTGTTTTTAATTTGCGTTCCCCTCCTCTCTTAGAGATTGTGTTTCTTAGGGCTGAAATGCTAATTTAGTAGACTGTGAATGCTAAACGCATCTTTGAAACATCAAGCTACTCACAAGAGGTTTGTTTTTTTTCTAGGTAATTGCAATAAAGTATAGGCATAAATTTAGTGGGTAATGGGTTTTTTTTTCATTTATAGAATCTGTATTTTTAAGACATTATTTTCTTAAACTCTAAATTTGGTTCCAGTGTTACTCCATCCACTTCTATTCTTCCCAGTAACAGAAATGTACTTGCTGTCCATTATTGATTAGTCAGAGGTGCAGGGACTTGTAAACCAAAGAACACAAACTGTGGATGTCTAACTCCTATATTCAATCCTGAGCAAGCTTCAAGACAAAACTCATCATTTTCTCCATTGTACTGTGTTAAATGTTACAGACATGCATGTGATAAATTGGGTCTGAAGCTTGTCACTGTGTGCTACAACACCTCGGTGTGGATATGGATAAATATCTCTGCTGAAACCAGCATTTCTGACAGCACTCCTATATTCAGGGCATTTACATTCTACTGTGTCCACCGTCCTTTGTTCTGTCGTTCAGGAAAATTACACTGGATGTCTGAAGCTTACACACTTGGTTTTTTTTTGTCATTTGATCTGTTTTGTTCATGTTTTTTTTTTTTTTTCTCTTACCCACAAGGCTCCTTTTGCAAGCTGGTGTCAAAATGATAAAGGTCATCATAGAAGAAAACTTTTACTGAAAGAAAGGTTTACTGTGGTTTTCTTTTTTTTTTTGGCTCTTCAGGAGCTTTTGCTGTTGACAATCTTAAGTGTCGAGGAGAAAAATACCTCAGGTTAATCAACATACACCATCATGCAGGGCAGACTCTGTCTGCTTTAGGGTCACGTAGGGGTAATTTCAGGAAACCATATTCCCTTTGTAAAACTTTCCTTTAGGTGACACACCTATTAATAGGCCCAGGCATTCAAGGTGGTTATTTCATTTTTTTCTGTTTATGTTTATATTTGTGTGTTTTCTTGAGCAGGTGGCAAATGCATCAAAATGCACCAATCTTTGTTGTATTGTTTTGTGCGTGAGACTTTTTATTCCATTGTTGTCTATAAATAAATAAATAAAATACTCATCACATTATTAATGTCTGTGTATATGTCATTATTAAAGTATGTGTATATAACAAAACAGAGGAAGATGCAGTTACAGCTAACTTTAAAGAGAATATTTGATACTGAACAATATATTTTAGCCAGGGTGCATTTATCACAGTTTGACTGTTTACATAAATATTTTCAGAATATTGTATTAAGATATAATTACTTGTATTGTTGTATTAAGAATATGTCTCAGTGTGGACTGTGGTAATTGTTTCAATGTTTGATTTGTTTGGAAAATACCTTTATGTTCACCTCAAAACACTTTTTTACTTGGTTAGATTATATGATACAAATTTTTAGTTTTAGTTTTTCAAACTCAATTTTGGCTCCATCTGGTGACTGCCAATGACATTGGCAGACATTGTAATTCAAAGTACTGGGCCAGCAGAAAAATGAGAAGTAGTTTGATTTCAGTGTGATTTTGATTTAGACACAATGAAAATATACATACCAGTGGTTGCTTTTATATGTGTCACTGTTAGTTTCGTCTCACAGTCTCATGATGCTGTACCAAGTCATATCCTGTAAAAACTCGAGCTGGGGTGACATACTAAATAGGGGTCTGTGGATTTGTGCATCTGTTTGTTCAGCCCTTCTTATAAAATTGTTTGAGTACCTGTGTACTGAAGGGTTGAGTGCTCCACAGCATGTGTATCAGTCATCACACCCTTTGAAACCTGAGTCAAGTTTGCAGATAATTATTTGATAACTGAATAATTTAACCATACAGGGTCCACTACCAGTGTAGCGACTTCTTTTGAACTTCCATAAGCCGCTGAGAGGCTGAGGTAGGGAACAATACACCTTTGTATGACGCGCCGTTTGAATGATCCAGTTCCACTCCAAGTTATGCGTTTTAAGATTTTATTGTCCAATAAAAACGTAATCTAGTACATGAAATAATATGTGCAAGACGAACATAGATGATGAGATTTGCGGTCCGATTTGTGGTGCGATGTGCGGTCAACAGAAAATGTGAGAACCCTACTCACCCCCTCTCATCCCCGCCATGCAGGTGAACAGGTGAATAAATAGACGGTAATTATCGTCTGTCCAACCCACGTGACATCATGCATACGTAACAAGTGAGATGGGCAACACCCAAACAATATAAATATATACATGGCTCCTACAACCAGCAAAGCAAAAACACTGAGGCTGTGTCAAGATGAGAAGAGGACCCAGAGAAGCTTCTGTCTCTCAGTGAAGTGAGGTAGCTGTGTTACCTAAAGTGCTGCAAAGACGGATGGTACCTCAGTCACCACATTTAACCAGCTTCCCATAAGTTCAAAACACAAACATGTAGAAACTCCAATGGATGTCCTCTGGAATGACCATTTCAAGTGATTTAAGTCTGCAACCAGGGCCATAACTCCTACTGTTGACACTGAGGTCATGACCTCTGTATATTTTCTAGGAATCTGGGGGTTTTAGCGGCCTCTGGGAGTTTATGTTCTATAATAAAATTTGCCCATGGTAGTTATTTTACAGGCTGATTCCAGTATGTTTAGACCGAATACACTTAAATATGACTAGTTTTGGGCCAACAGAAGCCTAAATAATAAAGCACTGGGCATTGAAATGAGTGCCTATTTGGTATCTAACTCTGAGGAATATAAACGTGTGAATGTCTGGACACTTTTCTTTTTATTTGATAAAAAATATAAAACTGCCCAATGCACCAGTGTTAAATAAAAAGCTTTGCCTAAATAAAATGTAGATACTCTAAAGTTAGAAAAGCCTTGGCTACTACTTCTCTTCATTATTGATTAATCGACTGCATGTTTTCATTAGGAGATTAACAATCAACACGTGAATTGATTAATCATTTACCTGCCAACACATAAGCACCTAAGCATGTCTCCAAATAGCCTACATCAGTTGAAAGCATTCTTGATGTGATATTAAATATTTGAGCTCCTGAAGGGGTCATGGCAGGTGGAGCAACCATGGTGTAAACACTGAAAAATCACATCCGATATACTTTATTGATTTGATTTGTACTGATACGTCATGAATGCGTCATTTAGCTCCCTGGATAATAAAGCTGTTACAATTGTTGTCACAGGCGCAGAATTTGTTTTTAGCAGATCACTTGTTACATCCATAGCGCTTCAGGTTACAGCACGCGGACAGGCAGCTCATAATAGCGCACGGGGACAGAGACAAAGCGCGCAAGTGCACAGTATGGGTGAGTACCCAGAAGTCTACAAACACAAACCCTATTACAAAACAAGATGGTTGGGAAACTGTATTAACGGCATACAGCATGTTGTAATCGACACATGCAATTTACTTGCACAATTAACGATTTAAATAGGCTATCTAAATGGCTCCTGGATTTATTTAATATTCAGTTTTGATATAGTTACTTAATTGATTATTATGTTTTAAACAAACATACCTCCGTTCCTTTGTGTTAGATTTATTTCGAATATGGTCTGACCTCTCAAACTTCTATGTGCTTTATGAAATACGTAACGGCAGGTACTCTGACTTTATAGCCTCATGGGAATAGTGGTCCGCATTACAGTCCAAGTGATGCGTCGACTGCGTTGACAGACTACATTACCCAGAAGGCTGGGCGCTGTCATACGTCAAGTGCAATCACAGTTGTATCTCCAACATGGCGTCGCTGGGAAGGAGGCGCGGTGTCCCAGTAAGCAGGGAGAGGTCAGTTACTCTACATCTTGGCCATTAAACGAAAATGTTTTAATATGATACATAATTTTGTCGATGTCACCATTCGCCAGATCCCAAACATGCATATCGTTTTGGGTGTAAAGTTGAATGCCACCACGACAAGTCGGAATTGTATCCCATGGTTAGCTAACGTTAGCTGGCTAACGTGTACTGCTAACTAACGTTAGCAAGGAAACAAACTAGCAGTTCATGTGATGTTTTGGTTATTTCACACCAACCGATTACCGGTGGGAAAAGTTGCGTTTAGCTGTGCGTGGGTGCGAACGCTGATGTGATATGCCACGGCTCACATGCTACACAATCCTGGCTGAGCTAATAGTGTTGTCTGCTGTGTTTGTCGACCTGTTCTGAAAGTAAAACGGTCCTCAACTTAGCTGGACAGTCCTCCAACTTTCTACGAGTTAGCCAATGTCATCTAACCGACGCTCAGGTACATTGTGTCTCTTGCGCGGTGATCCTAAAATTATTTTCACTCGTGTCCGATACGCTTTCAGTTTCTTTGCCCCCTTAGCCAACTGCTCCGTCGTCTTTGAAGCCGAATAAGCTTAGTATCTATCTAGTCGTTAGGGTTTGTTTGCCCTCTTGTCAACATGTAGTTACTTGAAGGCCTCAGAGTGTTGACACTGATCCACTCATATGTGTTTGTCACGTTTAAGATAATTTAATAAGCGGAAAAATATCCGTTTACAGAGGTGTTGGGACCGAAAATATTTGTCGATTAATCAACTAGACGATAAACAGAAAAATATTTAATTGTTTTTAATTTATTTGTCAAATAAAAATATAAAATAGTTTTTGGTTGCAGATTCACAAATGATACTTTTTATGTGTTATTCCATATTTCACATTATGGAAGTTAAAAGTGTTTTGTTGACAGCAATTCAGCTATGAAAACGTGTGATAACCATTTGGTAATTTTGCTGTTTTATAGTTTGATGTAAAATAATATGGAGCAAAATAACTTCTGCAATCCAAGTATACACATTTGAAATTATGGAAATCGAAATGTTGAGTTGCATATAGTGTAGGACGCATTCAAGAATGCAAATTGAAGCGGGCTTCATGATGTTGTAAAAATGAATAAATCTTATATTCTGGAGATCATAGGCATCAACTTTTAATCATGAATGCATCATTTTAACTAAAAGCTATCAAGTTATTGGTCATGGAAATTGTATGTAATTAAATAGTCATGTAATCATCTGGGTACAGTATGTACCATGGAGTACTGATTGATAGCAACAAATTAACTTTAAATCCTACACTGTTTTTCAAAAGAAGATAACATATATGCTATGTTATTTATTAATTTATTTTTTACTTAAACCAAATTCATATATGCATGTTACAGATTACATGTTAGTCATGGCAGTGAGATATATATATATATTTGTTGTGACATGGTGAACCTTATGGAATTTCAATTGAGAAACCATTTGGGCAAAATAATCAGCTGGGAATGTTTGTCTTAGCTATTCTAGACAAAAATTATTCACAGGTCTACAAAAAAATAGGCAGATTGTTGTTATAATTTAGGCAAAGCAGTCTTATATCTATTGATTCTAGTTACTCTACTCTGTATCCTTTCTCTCACTGTTCCTTGCCATTTTTTCTGTTTCTGCACAGGGCAGTGATGGCGGCGACAGACTGCTACATTGTGCACGAGATCTACAATGGGGAGAATGCACAGGACCAGTTTGAGTATGAGCTGGAGCAGGCACTGGAGGCCCAGTATAAATACATTGTTATTGAGCCCACACGCATCGGAGATGAGACGGCCCGATGGATTACCGTGGGCAACTGCCTGCACAAGACGGCCGTGTTGTCAGGCACTGCTTGCCTCCTGACACCACTTTCACTGCCCCCTGAATACTCGCGCTATGTGGCGTTGCCTGCTGGCGCCCTTAGTGTGGCCTGTGCTGCCCTCTACGGCATTTCATGGCAGTTTGACCCCTGCTGCAAGTACCAGGTGGAATATGACAGCCAAAAACTCTCGCGGCTGCCCCTGCATACACTCACCTCCTCGACGCCCGTGGTATTGGTACGCAGGGATGACATCCACAGAAAGAGACTCCATAATACGATAGCATTGGCTGCCCTGGCGTATTGCGCCAAGAAGATCTACGAACTCTATGCGGTATGAGTGCACTCTGAAGAGGGTTTAAGAACCAACAGAAAAAAGGAGAAAACAAACAAAAAAACAGAACCTATCCACCCCCAGATGTAAGAAAAGTGGAAGTCACGATCAAGCCCAGCAGTTAGCTCCACACATGTGGTGGATGCTTCTATTTTGAACTTTGATCAGAGGGATATAGTTAAAACTTAGAAGGAATTGTTTTTCCCTTACATTTCCTTTACTTCTATGTGATGACAACAGCCCACTTATCTCTGTAGTACCCTTGCCCCTCCTCCCCTGCGCCCTCCACCCGCATCCTTGACACACAAAAAGATAGTGCACAAGGGTATGGCAGCAGTTCCTCTGGACTGAACTGAATTGCAGTCGAAATGGACCGACATGTTTTGAGTACCAAGCTCTTTCCTCTTTCCATCGTAGTTTTACTGTACCTCATATTTGCTGATCAGTACATCACCCTTTCATTAAACATTAGGATATTTCAAACTCACTTTTCTGTATTTTATTTTACATTTTGCATTAAATGGAATCTACATGATGTCCAGAAAAGAGCAAATAGCTGCAACTTATTTGAGATTGTGTCGTGTTCATGTAGATTTTCTTGTTTAAAAGAGTGGGTGACAATGCTGTGGCTCAATGTCCTCTTTTGCATCACTACAAAAGTACTAACTTTTGCAAAGTCACATTTCACACATGCTTCTAATGTATATTACATTAGCATCAAGCCAAACCCTCATAATTGAAATTTAGATATAGACACTATTTGACACTACAGATAATTACACAGCAAATTCTTGTATATGTTTATCCAATGGTGCTTGTTATTATATGTTGCTGTCTAGATCAGCAGTTTTAAAATGGTGGGTCCCAAGAGGTGGTAATACTGATTCAGATTAACCAAAATAAGTATAGATGAGTTGTGATATAACAGGAGACTTGCAACAATTGAATAATAAAGTGGAATTCAGATGTGAATTAGTTGAATTATAAGAGTCACAGTAATCCTATTACATTCACTGATTAAAAGTAAATCTTATTTAAATGACTTTCCACACACTTTTATTTCTTTGATAGCCGGCAATTCGCAAATAAAAACCTTTTATGGTACATGTCTTCCTGAAGTGTTCCCTAATGAGAATTTCATGTAAATCCCAAAAAAGCTCCATTAAACAATGTATCAGAAATAAATCATCCATCTGTTAGTTACTTCAAGGTTTGAACATTTTGGCAGTGTTTCAGTAAGTCCTGTGATCGCTCATTATGCGAACAGACAGCTGTGATTAGTAGCAGTCTATTATGAAAATGTAAAAGTCTTACCTTGGCTTCATCACTGTTTTGTCAATTTCTGACATGAAAAGGGAATCTATAATATGTTTTACACTGGTTTAAAACGACTGCAGTATGGTTGCAAAGAGTTCAGTTGTTGATGTTGAAAATGTTCAACTGTTGATAAATGTCTTTCTATTGTCCTGAAATTTAAATCAAGGTGCTTTCATTTTTTTTTTTACCTCAGTAAATGGTGCTTACACATTGACATGTTGACTTTGCAAGCTCAGGTTTGGTTCAGGTTGACTGCGCGTTGGACCTGGAAAACCACAGGCGCAGGACTGTTATGCATTTCCCAGTCAGTCATTATGAAATTAAATGCATGTATGCACACAGAGTATGCAAAGTCTTCCAATGCTATTTCCTCTCACCATACATAAACCTTTATGGGATGAGCAGAGACTGCAACACTGAAGCAGAGTGCACAGAGGGACGGCCTGAGACAACCTCATCAGTTTGCTTATTTGTGGCCAGAGCAGACTAAATATCTGTCAGCTGACCTGCCGCTGACATGCTGAACCACAGGAGTTGGGCTGATTGATGGACTGGCTGTTTATCAACCATTTTAGGACTGGGTCTGGTGGCATAGGGATGCCCCAGTCATCATAAAGAAGATATTCTTCATTAGGATGGCTGGATGACAGGTCAGTATTTCTCTACTGACAGTCATGATAAAAGCTAGCTGTCTCCAGTTGTTACCCAGACTTTTTTTCCCCCATTACTTTTTAGGATGCCTGGAGCAAAACTCTGAAGTTCCCTGGATTTGCTGCACACATAATCTGTTTGTCCATAATCTGTTCAAGTCAGATTGTTTCTAATGATGGAGGGTAGACAAATGATTGACATACTGATGTTTTTATTTATTTATTCATGCCTCTATCATGTTATATAATTCTTAAAATGTCAACTTTTTTGTCTGTTCTTGGAACAGCACCCATTCCCAACTGGTTTCAGAACCAGATGTGACAAGGGAAGTCTTGTTTTGGGTTAAAAATAAAGCTCTGTGGGTTTATTTGCCTGCATATGTTCACATAATACAGCAAGAAGAATTACTGATAATTTGTCAGCAAAGAATTGGTGTCCGAGAGAAACAGAAATAAGTACATGAGCCCGTTTGTGCTTGCTCAGCCTACTAGCTCACCGAAACTTCAACTCCCACAATTCCTAGCGGGGAACACAGTCGTTATTTAGCCCTTCGAGAAACACACCGGTCGTCAGGTCCCTGTCAGACGACCCCGGAACAGCCCATATTCCCGACCCACGCTGCCGTTTTGTGCAGCAGCAGGGCAGCAGCTCGGGTGAGCTGTAACTATAAACTAACACTAGTGGATGAGGTTTATTACAATGTGGAAGCTAGCTAACGTTAGCATTAGCCGTCTCAACCATTTATTTAAGAGTTCTACGATGCTAGCCTCAATGCGGAGTGCATGCTAAGCTCATTGTGTTTTGCCATTTGTACGTTAAGGTGTTAACGTCTAACCTATTTTATATTGTTTGCTCTTGTGAAAGGTGAAAGTAGACATTATCGCCATTGTTAAAAAAAACAGGTATGCGCCACTAAATGTGTTAATTGATGCGTTTAACTAGCAAACGTTTTTATTTTCAACGTGTGGTGTAAGCATGAAGTTCATGTGATAGATGCTTGAGTCATTGTGCTCACACAGGTATATGTAGGTGAGGATATGAACAGTATTATACTTTCTTACTTCTCTATGTATCTCTGAGATCACTAATATGCCATTAGAGAATATGCAAATCTTGCCACTATTAGTATGGGACAAGGGGACTCTAAATTGACCCAATGCTGTATTATTTTTATGTGTATTCTTTAGTCTATTTTACTGTGAGTTTCCAGAAATTCCTGATACTTTGCTAAATTTAGTCATTTCATCTGTGTGTGTGTGTGTGTGTGTGTGTGTTTGTGTGCGCGCGCGCGCTCATTATATGGTAGTTTGTCACTGTTGCCACGCTGGTTGTTTGTGTTGTGCTTTGGAAACAGGACAAGTGGAAGGGGCTTAACTAAATGCACTGGACATTAAAACATTCACAATCCCTTTTGGCATGGGAGCTTGAGAGCTTACAAATTGAACGTCAAGGTCACACCAATGTCAAGGTCACACTGGGGCTTGTTTAAGCCCTTTTTGGTGTTTTTATTACTTATAAAAAAAATCCAAATATGGTATTTGCTCAGTGCTCATAAAACAAGTTGATGAACTAAAGAATAGCGCTGCAACAAGCAATTGTTTTCATTATCAAATATAGTATCCATTATTATGTTCTAAATGATAAATCATTTAGCCTATAATTTGTTAAAAAAAAAAGAAAAATGATTATAACAAGTTACCAGAGTCATCCCAAAGTCCCAAAGTGTCCATCATAATGATAATAATATGAACCAGACAAAACAAAGCAAAACATGACATTTTAGTAGCTGTAACCTACAAATGAATTGATCAATTATTTATTACCACTGATAGAGTGCAGGAGTCATGTATGGCTTGATGCCAAAATAAAGTAAGTCTTTTGCATGTTAGCGGTGGTGGCTATTCTCACAGTTCATCTGACAGATATATTGGGTAAAAATGTTCTGTTTTAAACAGCCCTTCGTTGGGTGACTTCTCTGTACAAGAGCAATGGATTTGAGTGTTGTAATATTGCAAATCAACGGTTGCAGTTGGGAAAAACTCTTCCTAACTAAACGTTTTGAGCTTGTGTCTGCAGGTAGCTCGTGTGGTGATTGTCAGCCATGGAGCGTGTCATGGGAGGAGGAGTGCTTCAGCTGATTTTAGGAAGTGTGGGGGTCTTGCTGCTTTATCGGATACTTGTCCGCCTCGGACGAGGAGCTGCTCTGCAGGACACTGTGGTGGTCATCACAGGGGCCAGCTCTGGACTGGGGAAAGGTCGGCCTCCTGCTCATTTCCTCTTCTCTTCAGCTTACATGTACTTTCTATAAATCAAGTTACATTGATATGCAGCGGTTCATTCATTTGGATAGTAGTAGTAGTAGTAGTAAGATATTGTAACATATAACATGTTTCAGTGTTGTGGTGCAAGTGGTAACGTCCTGGTTTATAATCGCCATGAACAAGCGGTGTGTTTTTTTTTGTGTTGTAGAGTGTGCGCGGGTCTTCCACGATGCAGGTGCGCGGCTCGTGCTGTGTGGACGAGATGCAGCCCGACTGCAACAGGTGGTCCAGGAGCTTACAGCAAGTTCAACAGGCTCACAGCAGCAGGTGTGATGTTGTTGTTTTTTCCCCCCACGAGGTTCCCTGCTGTGTCCCTCTATTGTACATCATTTTGTCTAAAATCAAATATAAGAAGTAAAAAAAGACTCCTCCTTAGACATTCATAACGTTTTTTGTTTCTGAGAACCTGCAACTGTTTTCCATGAGAAGAGAAACCGTTTCTCTCAACTCTGCAGAATCATGGAATTATTCAGAGCAGTTTGAATATAGGTGTAGATAGATGATTGTATCTCATAATGGCAGCGAGGTTTGAAATAACTCTGCTACTTTGTTCTGTTCAACCACCAGACTCACACTCCCAGCACTGTTATCTTTGACCTGGCTGACACAGACACAGTGGACAGAGCTGCAGAGGAGATCCTGAAATGTTATGGACAAGTGGATGTCCTCATTAATAATGCTGGAATCAGTTACCGTGGCAACATACTGGATACCCACCTCTCAGTTCAGCGGGATGTTATGGAAACAAATTACTTTGGGACCATTGCTCTTACCCAAGGTTAGTGAGGAGCGCAGCCTGGACTATGGAACTTTTTAATAGCGTTTGGCTGCCAGATCTGAGGAGAATATGGGGTTAAAAAGTCAGTGATATATGGGGGAGCCAAACCATGAAGACATTGTTTAAAGGGTTTAAAGCTCAAATTAATTGGGAGTCAGTGTTATGTGGCTGGATATCTCGCATGATGTGTTCGTTACTTTGGCTTCACAGATGAAAAGGAAGTGATGGAGGCATAGACACAGCCGAGCTATATTTTAATAATCATTTTCAGATTTCCTAGGAGAGGAAGCACAATATTTTACATCTGTCAGCAGTTTCTCCACTCACTAGTTCTTCTTTCTTCCCTTCACAGCTCTCCTACCCTCCATGGTTCGCCGGTGCAGTGGCCACATCGTTGTCATTAGCAGTGTCCAGGGCAAGATAGCCATTCCTTACAGATCAGCTTGTAAGTTGTATTTTCCTTATGTAACTAAAGTAAACAAATACCCAAGAGGTTTTTCAATCTGTGGGGTTGATTGGAAATGAAGCGGGACTCTGGTTTGTGCACACTGTGGTCAGATGCAGCCTCTAAGCACGCCACCCAGGCCTACTTCGACTGCTTACGGGCCGAGATCGAGCGCTACGGGATTCCAGTGACCGTGATCAGTCCTGGGTACATCCGAACCAACCTGTCGGTCAACGCCGTCACAGGAGACGGCTCCAAGTATGGAGGTGAGGCAGTGAAACAAGCATGTGACTGTGTTTGAACCAACAATAGGATATTATCAATCAGTGTGACAAATATGCAATTGCAGATGGAAGGTGGCAAACACTTTTTCACTGCACTGTACAACAACTGATGTGTATAAACAAGATACCCAAGGTGATGTAAAAAGATATATAAATAGGCTAAAAATAATATATAAAAATATGTAAGACAAGAGGGGAACACAGTCCCAGTAATTGAACAGTTTTCTGTATTAGTTTCCTTGTATGATTGATGCAACATGTTCGTTTGTGCAACACTTTCAGTTTTGGATCAAACCACAGCAATGGGTCGGGACCCCAGGGACGTGGCTCAGGCGGTTCTGAGGGCTGTCTGTCAGAGGAGCAAAGATGTTATTTTGGCAGGACCTCTGCCCAATGTGGCCATCTACCTCCGCACTCTGTGGCCTGCACTCTTTTTCAAACTCATGTCGTCTCGTGCTCGCAAGGAGCAGAAACCAAAAGACGAGTGATGCAGCAGCAGGTGAGGACCCAGAGGCTCACAGGGGCACATTAGAGGCCCATGGACCAAAATGTGAAACTGGGTGCTTCACATGGAGGCCAAATAGACAGATGTGAATATATGCAGCTCTTCAGTATCACTTTGCCATATCAGGGTTGTTTGCAGTGTTACTAGTCTAGCATCTGAAACAAACAAACCAACCTGTGTGTTGTAACAGGACAACGGGTGAGTCGTTTTAATCGTTTGACTAACATTCGTGGTTGACCAGGTTAGAAAGGCTGTGTTGTTTTTGTCCTCAAAATCACTGTTTAAAAGTGAACAAATGAGATGTAATGCTGCCCATATGATGCCAACAGTAGAAACAAGTATATGGGAACAACTTAATCAACCAAAATACAGGATTTGATCGATATCATGTATGCTCTTTTGGAGGATCTACCCACAACAGTTGCAGTCTACAACAAATTTGTCAACGATCTTGTCTTGACATGTGGTACAGCACCTGACATGTTTCTGTGTCATACGTACCATTTGGCAAACAGTACACCACTGAAAATGATTCTCACAACAAAGCATTTTTAATACATGTAGAGGAAGGAAATACTGCTTATCTCTGCCCAGAAAAAAAAAATGCAGTCAGGTTTTTTATTTTATTTTTTTAGGTCCGTTTGATTTCCTGTTTGAGTCCAGCAGTTTTATCACACCCCCCTGTATTTGTCCTGTATATTCCTGTTGGGTTAATTAAATGAGTTGTATTGTTTTGATGGGGTCAGCAAAGTAACCACTCAGCTGGATAAGCTGACAAACCTTAAACTGTTGGTAATAACCCAAAGGCCACATACTATTCTTGTAACAGTTTGCATTTGAACTGGTTTTACCACAAAGTACACAATGAAAAAAACAAGCAGGTTTCTTTTGGGTTTGTTGTTTTTTTTTTTTTAAAACTCTTTATACACAATAAAAACACCTTTTACAAACTGAACTTTAAACAGGTTTTTCCTTTTTAGATGTCATCTTAATATTAAGTTAAACAGAACTTTTTCTGAAATGTTAACAATAAATAGTCCAAATAACAATTTACATTATGTTACAAAAGCGCAGTGAATACTGGAATTGACCTTTTGTACAAATAAATCCTTCAGCAGAAACAAACAAAAAAAACATGCCAGATTCAAAAACCTAAGAATCATATTCATTGTTTCTTATCTAGCATGAGAAGATGAAGCCTTTTTCAGATGTCTTTCACACATAAAAAAAAAAAAAAAGTTTTTACATGGTAGAGTCAAAGCCCGCAAGGTGCTTATAAAAGAGACTAACGTTTTAAAACCCATTTGTGGAATGACAAGAGCTCTCCTACAATTTACACTCAGAGATGAAGTTAAACATGTTGACGAGACAAAATGTTAATACTGCATATTGAGGGTCCTGGTTAATTGAAATTCAGAGAACATCTGGATGCAATGAGTCTGGACATGGTACGTGTGTATTTGATGTGACCAACAGTACATCGAAATGGCAAAACTACATGGGGAAAGTAAGAGAATATACTTGAAAGCATCCATTTACCGTTAACTTTATCACATACAAAGTAGGCTGACATTAAAGGGATGGTGAATATGTTTAGAAGCCAATTGTGTTGACATAGTGTTTTGTTAGCATCCAGTATCAGTACTAGTCAATGAGGAATTAATGTTTACACAGCTTAAGAAAAACTTTAAATAAGTGGAGCGTCAGCTATGGCTTTAGTGTTTGATTTCATTACGTACTTCTGACTTCTTGCTGTTGTGGAGTTTAAACGGAGTGTAACACTACTGCAAACTTTTAATGGCACCCAAGACCTTTTGAATTTTAGCCTGAAAATGAAAATCAATACGTGATTGGTTACATTGCGGGTTAAAGGTGCCTCTGTTCAGTCGTTGACTGTAAACAGCTTTGTTTGAAGTGCAAGATACAAGCAAGAGCACTATGGTAGGTAAATGAGCAATGCTATTTGTCATAGTAGTTGAGTGAAAAGATTCCCAACTACTGTGACAAGGTTATTTAAAACTAGACCACAGTTAAATGTTTTGGTATATCATTAACATGTTAAAAGAGAAACAGCAAGTGAAAAAGCTAAATAAATATGTGGGAGAAGAAAGCTAATATTTCTTCTTGACCTGTTTATGCACCAACAAAGCAACCTGAAGACCAATGCATCTCAGCATACATTAAAAGTGATGAACATTGCATGAGGCGACTGGCGACGGACATTCCAATATGATTTCAGCATAAAATTCAAAGCTGCAGATGATCACGTGTAGAGTGACTACCAAATGCAGTCAACCAACGGAAGCTGCCATTTTGCATGTGACCGTAAAAAATGACGAACCTGATTCCAAACACACACTGCAGCTTGTGTTCCTAAAATGCAACCGATGAAACCTGAACAGATCAAGAGCACATGAAAAGGGCAGTACCAAATGATTTTACTTCTACCTGCCCTGCTGTGTTGTGCTCTACTTTTGCAACTGAGGCCACAGAAACAACTGAATAGAAACAAGTGTATGTGACCAGTATCTCACCACATTCAACCTTTCTCACTGCCATTACTTTCAAAATCACCCTGCAGCAGCTGTTTGCCACCTGCTGGGATCTGAACTGCACATTTTGGCAGATTTACACATTTTGGGAGTTGATCTGAGAGAGTAGAAGACAGACCCACACACACAGAGAGCAGGAAGAGACATCGAAGATAAGTGAAAATATTTTGTTCAGATATGGCATAGTATTTTCCTGTACATGAGGTTGTGTTTTGTAAACGCATTTGTTTTTCTAAAGTGTTTGTTTTTAAAGGGCATTTCACCTTATAGAATAGTTGAGCGAAACCAACTTGTTTCGAACTCTCTTTGAACAATGGTCAAGGTTCACCATTATTATTGCACTTTTACAAAAAGGGCAGGGATGGCTTTAGGGTTGGTATTTCTCCACAGCCGTCTTTTATCCAAAATAGCAGCGACAGTCCAGACAGCGAGGAGAAACCTCTCCTCCAGTCGCTCAGCAACTCATGTCCTCCAGATGGCCGTGGGTCGGTGGGGACGGGTCCTCTTCCTCAGGGCGGTGGGATGGAGGGCTCGGTCACAGCCAGCTCCTGAGCCAGGTCATTGAAACGAGCAATGTAGTCCACGCTGCTCTCACTCATCATACAAGCAAGCTGAGAGTCCATCTGCAAGCACAACCAAAGAGCTCTCAATGTACAACAGCAATGACAACTGAAAAAAGATCATTTTCCCCCAGAGACTTTTGGAATTCAAAGGAAGTTCAACATTTTGGGAAATACGTTTATTCGTTAAATGAGAAGGTCAATACCACTCTCATATCTGTCTGTTACATATAAGGCTACAGCCAGCCTTAGCTTAGCAAATTTTCAAGTCTTTCTTCTAAGCTCACCGTCTGCAGCTTCATATCTACTGTACAGACATGAGTGGTATCTTCTCATCTAACTCTGGACAAGAATGATGAACTATTCCTTTAACAAGGAAGCCATTTTTAGACTATACAACTAAAAACTTTTTTTAAAGAAGACTCTACCTAACAGTATTTCCACTTACTTATCCCTTTTAATGAGAAAGGGCTCAACTTACTTCTGCCACATCAGGAAGGCCACGGGACTGAAAGGAATCATGGGAGTTACAGTCCAGGAGGCTAGGACCAAGCAGAGCCGTGCCACTGGAGGGGCCAGAGGGGGTTAGGGTGGTCCGCCTGCCCTTATCAGGAGAGACCATGCTGGCTGAAAGGAAAAGAGGCAAACGGGGAGAGAGTGAATAGAAGGGAAAGCACACATGAAGAGTGGAAAGTTGTCTTCATGGGACATCGCTGCAAGAGGAAACCAGCTGCTGTCTCAGTGTTACTGTGCATTAATAAGAGAATTAATATTTGAAGGCACAAAAAGCTCTGAGATGTGTTAATTCAAACCCCTCTCTCTCACATTGCACTAACTACAAGCTGGCTTTTCTTATTCACTGCATCATTTTCCAGTAGACTTCAGAGGGTACTTAGTCTAATTATTGATCAGTCTCAGGTGTTAGAAACACCTTGTTGGCAATCGGTTTCCTGAATTGAATTTCAATACTCAACTTGCTTTAAGTGTAAGAAAACTAAGATGCATTTAAGTCCCCCCCCCCCCC